>VXBO01005756.1:154028-215425 GCA_013400135.1 Rhinoptilus africanus | reverse complement strand
ACAGTACTCTGATGCCTGCAAAATTAATATGAACTGTTATTCAATATTTACTTTTAGAAATAGAGGTGATATGGGATAGTCTATCCCAAGTATTTTTCTTAAAAGAGAACATGTCAATATATAGATTTGGCAGCGTGCAAATCCTGGCTTTCGCTGACTTTCTTAGCAAGGAAGAGGGGGCAAAAATGATCTATGACCAGTGACAATTAAATGTTATAGTGTTGTGCATTGTTTTGTTCCATTTCAATGGAAGATAGGACTATATGAAGGATGACACTAATTTTTTTGCAAGTAGGATTATCATCTGGGTTGAAGACAATTTAGAGCACGCAGGAGAGCTGCCTATGGCAAGTGTGTTAAGGAGCATGTGTAAGAAACTCATTTGGCAAGTTCTAGTCCTAAGAAATTCCTTTCTTGCCTACATAATAATGCAAGGAATCTTTAAGTCTTCACTTGAGAAGAAACTTTCTTTGGCATTTCTGTAACTTGCTGAGGATTTGTGTAAATGAGATGTTGATATAGTGAAGGACACTTTGAGAAAGCTTATGGGGAAGAAGAAAGGGGGAATGTGTATTCTGAACTACTTACCCTGCTGTTCATTGAGGAAGGAGGCAGGAGCATAGCATGAATGCCCTGATCTAGTTTCTCATCCTCTTCAGTTAGACTGGGCCCCTTCTGGTATCTTTCCTATAGTTAAAGTAATGAGCCATTCTCTAAGTTCCTTAGGAACATGAGAGAGCCTGGCTGTGTTTCCTTCCCAAAGGTTGGTGGGCATGATAAAGCTTGCACAGTACCTCTTCAGAGCCTTTTCATCCCTGTTCACATGTATTTGTTGCCTGTATTTGGGGTGAAAAGCTGAACAGTGTGTGTCCATTCACTGGAGGGTTATACAGTGAGTCCTGGTCTATTGAGTAAGTACTAGAAAAAAAACACTTTCAAATGGGTGCGTTTCCAAGAATCCTAAGTGGACAAAGACAGAGTGAGAAGACATGCTGGCTTGGTAATTGATTCCTAGTATTAGAGCAGTGAGGGAATTCCTGAAGAGTTTTAATGGCCTGCCAAGAGTGTGAAAAGGCAAACTGGATGATTAGGGACCAGTTCCCGTCTACAGGATGGGAATACAGTGCTAGTGAACACAATTCTGTGGATAACGTGCTTGTATCAATAATCGACAGATTTATCCAGGACCTCGGCATGCAAGCGTGTCTGGTTAACTCTATTAATACCCTGTCGCATATAATCCTAAACAAGTTATTGCGGTTCAGCTGCCTGGGGATAACAGTCTAACTGTGCTGTTACTATGGAGAAGGTGAGGAAGCTTACTTGTTTTTAACTGAGAGAGATACAATAGCTGCTAGTGGCCCCCAGTATTGTATGATGCTGTGAAGTGAGAATTGTGTACAAGGATGGTAAACAGTTGATTTGACATTGTTGTACCATGTATTTTCCTTATTCTTTAAGATTATTTTTTTTCTTAATGATATTCTGGTATGGGAAGTCAAGAAGGGAGAAATGGGAAGGAGCACTATGTGGTATTAATATCTTAACCGTTATCAGCTGGCTATTAATTCATTTAAATCCTAACATATTATTTGGGAAACTTACATTTCTGAGCCAATTATAATGGGGTTCCATAGAAGTCAGCAATTTGCTGCATTAAATGCATCATATGAAACAAAGCTGAAAAACAAACAAACAAAAAACCAACAAAAAACTCAATAACCCAAACCCCGCAAACTTCATTTAACAAAACTCATAGCAGTTCAACTGTTAGAAGGTTTAAATAAAATAAAGGTGGCTGCATAGAGTTGTCTAGATGGCTTGGTGATAAAGGTTTTCTAAAAAAGGTATGTTTGTAATCCAACTGTAACCAAGCAAAGCTAAGTATTTGGAGTGTTTCAGTGGGGTCTACAGCTATTGCAACAAGTACTGTATCTTGGAAAGCAGAATTTTCTACAATCAGTGAATAGGAGTAGTAGAGTTCGTGGCTGGGATGAAAAAGGAAGTAGTAGCATTTTACAGTCTATGTTGATGAGGCTGCTTAATGAAATACTGTGTGCAGTTCTGCTGTCAAGTTTTCCGAAGCACTTTGAAAAACTGGAGAGCATGCAAACAGGAGTGGCAGAAAGGATTTGAAGGAGGGAATGGAGAGACTCTGACTTGTATAGCATCAAATGAAAACTGGCAGCTTGAATGCGCTATTCTACAAGTTATTCACCACAGCTACTCGAGAAACTGCCATTTCCATGGCAGAAAGTGGCTCACGAATTTGCTTCTGAACTCAGCGACTGCCTAGCAATTTTTAACTTGCTGCTGCAGGAAAGCTGAAGCTCCTTGAATGGTCTGTTTTGCTTCTCAAAGACTATTGAGCTCTGTTAGCGTGCATCCCGTGGCCATGAAAATACGGGATACTAAAAGGCATTCTGTTCTAGCAGGACAATCAGTAATGAGAGCTAGAAGCTGAAGCCACGCAGACTCAAGTGGGAAGCTTTTGAGGAGAACAGTTAACTAGTGGAGCAAGCTAGTAAGAAAGATGACTTTCAATGAAATCAAATTAGCATGGAGCAGATTGAAAGTTCTTAACCAAACATGATCTACTTAAAAAATCAGTACAGGGGCAACTTGATGAAATTGGAAGATGTCTGGTAGGGGTAAAATTGGAGCTGATAAAGAAATGATAATTAAGATTTATAAACTCTGAATCAAAGTGCTCTTTCGGAGAAATAATATTAAGTGCACAAAGGCATTTGGTTCTTCTGAAGCAGTTGTTCACTGTTTTCTTTAAAGTCGGTGTGGGGGGTGAGGTACATTGTGTCACGGTAACTATGGTGTTGCCTTGAGAATGATGGAAAATGTGCTTGTGTGTTACAGTAGCCACTGTTTGCAGTGCATGAAATGGGGAGGGTAATGGATGTTGTAAAAACAAATTGGGGCTGTTTGTGAGTAAATGCCAAAATTGAGACTACTCTTTTTTTTTTTCTCTTCCCCGAGGTATAGAAAATGATAGTGCTTACTGAGAGAGAGTAGTATTTGTGTATACAATGTGGATAGAAAACCTGGGAAGCATTAGTCTTGGAAGATTAAAGGAAGATACCAGCTTTATTGCCCATATGTGATTTGTAACTTCAGCTCTGTCTGCAGAGGCATCATATTGCAGGGAAGGAGGTAAAAGCCGATGCCTTTGTGGATGTGGAGAAACCTTCTCAGCTGCCGGGGCTTTTTGTTTCTGGTGCTTCATTAGACAAAGCAGATGCCGTCTGTCTTCAACAGAGTAGAGATTTAAGAGATTATTTGCTACGCTTACAGAGGCTGAATCTCCTCAAACTGAAGTTTGTATCTAATCTGCGGAATTGTAAATTTGGAATGATACTGTATGTAGTGTAAAGAAGAGGTTTATAATCTACTGTAAATTTTGATTTATAACTTCTGCCATAATTTGAAATCCCTATGTTATCCCTAGTTGCTGACCTAACTTAACCATCAGAGGGTGAGTCTCTGGAGCAAAAATAATTTTAAATTGGATGCCATGTACAGAAACTAAAAAGCCAAAATCAGATACTTTGACAAAAGATGTTCTGAATTACTTACTATGTATAATAGCTATAATAATAATAGAGGTTGATAAAGCAGGACGGATTAATGTAGTTGAAAAACCTTTTAGTTGTGAAATGTTTTCTACTTATTACCTCACTTACTAGGCTTTCCATTAATGAATGAATGCCATTATCCCAGAGATTAAGTAGAGCATGGGAGAGTCAATACAAAAATTAATGTTTTCATAGGACAAGACATGCTGAGACAATAAGTTGTTCAAACCCACATTGCAGGTAGCGAGAGCATTGAGTTATTGAGACAGACTAAATCCCTTCCTTACATGCTTATAGAAGCATTAAATAGGGGTTCCCTTACAGTTTTCTGAAAGTAGTTCTTTAAATACAGACAACTATTCATGTACAGTCTGTAAATAAAAAGCATTCTTGTGTTGGTATTACACTCCGTGTGGTCTACACTTCTGCAACAATTCTGTGTTATTTAATTCTTGATTTTAAGGATCAGTGAATCTGTACTAGCTTGTTGGGTGGTTGTTATGAAAACTGATAAGCTTTTTTCAGTTATAATTATATTAAATGTAAATTTGAATACATTCTTCAATTGTATTGACTTTGAAGAGATTATCTTTTTCTTTGGATTTCTGTTTGTTATATTTGCTCTAAAAATACATAAATTCTTAATTTTTTTAATCTGGCATTTTATCTGGATTGCCATTTTCATCTGTTGTCATTAGTCTTCCTGCTGGTTTTTGCAGCTTTACAGTCCATGCTTTATGAAAAGAATCCATTGGTTTTAGTGCAGATTTCCACATTAACTATTCTTAAATTACTTTTTTTTTTAGGTCAGGAGAGTGGTGACTGATCAGTCTTTCCAATTTGATCTTACATGGTCACTGATGTTTATTTTAATTTTTTAAAAGTCTGTTAATGATTTTTTTCTGCTGCTTTCTGCATCTCGTTATTTACTTGTGACTTTGCTCCAAAGAGTCCCTGTAGCTGCCTCCTAATTCACCCGTACACAGCTGACATCACTTGCCGTTTGTACATTCAGTGTCCTGAGGATTCCTTTGGATACCATCCAGATATTCCAAAAGTGTGATTGAATTTGACTAACATTTGACCCTAAGCCATGTGATTTCAATGGTTTTAATTCTATACTATATATAAAGTATGTGAGATTTACACATGTGTGTGTGTGTGTGTAACTTACATACACATTTTCCAAATCGTGCAACAACTGTCGTTAGGTATTGATCTGCATAAAGTGCAGGTAAGTGAAGGTGGGTGCAGAAGAAAGGGACAGTGGAAATTATTTAGGCGATTCTGGGAATGCTTTTATGTGGCAGCTCTCTGGAAAGTGATAATGGGGCTTTTTGGCTGAGGGCTTGCAAAGGGGAATGTTTTCTTCTGCAGCATAATTTTTATGCTGAAGTCATCAGAGCTCAGAAACTTGTATGACTGTTGGTCTGCAATACACAGCAGCTAGTATGTATTCATTTCATGTGCCAAATAAGCTTAAAACCCACTGTAATGTGAATAGCCAACATATTAAGCTTCAGACCCAGTTGCGCAGATGGAAGAGGTTGCCCTTCAAACTGGTTAGTTTGTCTAAAAGGTATGAAATGGTGGATATTGGCTGGCTCAGCTCACGGATCCAAAGAGGTTAGGGAACTTCTGTACAAGCTGTTCCATTGGCAGCAGTTGTAGTCAGGGGCTGCAAAGACTGAGTGAGTAAGCAGTAATCTCTTCAGCTGGATGCAAATGTGTAGGTGTCTGTACCAGCGCGCTCTAACTGGCAATCTCCAGCTCACCTGCTGCCTGCCAGGGAAAACAATGACTATCTCACCAGCGGTCAGAAACACTAAACCTGGGGCAAAGTCTTTCGGAAGTTCAGAGCTGTAACTGGGATGCAGTGTGGTGTCATACAGGGGAGTCTTTGTGGTGTATTGCAGTGTAAAAGAGGCTAAGAAATTAAATACTGGGGGAAGGTGGTGGGGTGGGGTGGGGTTTTTTTACCTACTTCTTGGTAAACTTGTAAAATTGTGGATGGTGAGGTGGTTTGACTCTGAAACATGTTGAATTACTGCTATTAAAGTTCTCAAACATACATGCAAATGTATGAAATCTTAAATGTAGGCAATAATCTTGAACTAATTTACCATCTTTATTATGGGTAGCTTGATAAAGGGAGTTTCTCAGAGTGAGATTCGAAGCTCTACCAGGAGAAGAGTTCAATGCAGTGAAGATTTTCCAACTTGTTAAAACCTTGTTTAAACAAGTGCTTTTTGCTGTATGTAATTTCCTAAGCCTTCTATATTCTCCACATAAATGTAGGCTGGTTTACCCTCAGAAGCACTTGATATTCTATATTCCTGATTAAAACTGTGCCTTATTTATGCTGGGCCCACCAAGTGCATTGTGTCATTGTTTAATGTAATTTCTCAACATTTCTTTCATGCCATGCAAAACCCCAAATCCCATACATCACTGAGTACTAGTCTGCATTTTTCCTAGAAATAGTGACGTACCCCATAATTTTGCTATGGCAACAATAGTATTGTGCTGGACCTATAAAAAAAAGGTCTTTTTGACTATTTGTTCAGACAACCTGGGCCTTATTAAAGGTGCATACGGAAGAAGTGTGTTAATATAGGACAGAGTTCTGCTTTGCTTATTCTGCGAGGGCCTGTGTGTGTGTCTGGGGGAGGGAGGGAAACAGGTCATATCAGTGGTAAAATCGCGTTGTCTGAAGTGCACAGCTTTTGATGAGCCGTTCTCTTATCTAATGTTACATATGAATATAAAGCAAGTTGCCTGTAAAGCTGGCTTCAAATTTTAATAAACTGCAGAAGAGATAAGTGGTAACTCCTGGATATGAGTGCATCTAGCACAGCCTGCTAAAACTAAATTCCAATATTATAAATTTTAAAACAAATCTTTGTGGCTTGAATTTTTAAGCTGGCATGATAGATTTAAATTTTAGGGACATGAATTTTCATTCCTCCCCTCTGTCTGAATCAATCTTACTGAAAAATGTCAGAAGATGTGAATTTGAGAACACAATGAAAATAACAGGAACTGGGACCAATAGAGGCGACTAATCCTCTAATTACTTTCTCTGAACACTGGGAATTGTGCTGCAAAATATCCTTCAGTACAATCTAGAGTAAGCTAAATTTATTCCATTCCAAAGCTATAGAGGGAGGGATTTTGCTGCCAACTCGGAATAGTAATGGGCTGTGGTGGTCTTTATCTGATAGAGTAGCCACATCTGTTTCACTTCTGTCTGTCTACAGGCTTGAATTTTCCCGAGTGTTAATTTCCTGGGTGTTAATTGCCCTGTCCTCACCCTTTCCCACCCTGGGTTTTGAAATGCAACTAGGTGATCGGGTAGATGGAGCACTCTGCTCTGGGGGATGGCTGAGAAGGTCGCGTATTTGCAGCAGTGACCATTTATGTTGGACTGATCTATAAAAATTCTCTTTGGTTCCACTCTGATACCAAAGCTGTTTAGTGGTAGACATGACCCATATTTTGGCTTAAGTGCTCTCAGGCAGTTCTTTCGTACTCACTTTACTCTGTAGCGTACTGTTGATAGTGAAATTTTCCCCATCTAGTATTCCACACTGGAGTTAGTAAATAGACAAAGATGCTGAAGTTAAATACCTGGCTTTCAGTCGAACCTCCCTGCGCTGCTATTGAATGTATTTTGGGAACCTAGCTCTTCGCTTGGACTGTAAAATTTTTGGAGTGACAGCCAGGGACAAACCATTCTGATAATGAATCCTGAATTTGGTTGTTACCACTTTGTTGTAGTTCGGGTGGGTGGCTGAGATGGGATATGTACTTGTTGCGTTCTCACTGTCCTTAATTTGCAAGGAGGAGAGGCAGTGCTAATTACTGTGTACTCCCAGACATGTGCCATCTCCTGTGTGAAGAGATGGTCCGTCTTTTTTTTTTTCCCCCTGGATAATTTAAAAAACCCAAAAAGTCTGAGAATCGAGGCCAGACTTGTTTTTATTTCTGTACGGATTCCGAGACAGCACGGGTGGGGGCTTACAGTCACTTATGTTTTGAAATGAGATTGGCAACTGCACATACAGTGAAGAAAGCTCCTTGCTTCCCACTTGTTAGCGAGTTATTTTTCAACTCCTGTGCAGCAGCATAAATCAGGATTGAGTTTTCACTGCTGTTCACTGTGTTACCTTGTTGACTTAAATCACTGAAGTAGCTCAGTATCAGTTAAACAGAGTTCAAACACAGAGTGTTTGTGCATTTGAAATATGCTAAGTTTTGTGTAAGGAATGTGAGTATGTTCTGAACTTTACCAGGAAGATGCTTGGTGATGTGTACAAATAACTGAAACAATTAGAATTGGTTTTGGGCTTCTTCTATTGGAAAGTGCTTTTTATCAGGGCAGTATTCTAGCCATAGGGTGAAGTCTAGAAAGCAACTCTGTCCCTTGTTGGGCTTTATAAAGTGTAACTGCTTTCTATAGCACTAAATGGCTTTTTTGGCAAGAGGAAGTTAACTTTTTTTTCCTCTTGGGATTTTTTTGTGCAGCTGCTTAACAGGTCTGTTGAGGTAACTGTCTGGAGAGCCTTTGGCTGTCTAATATAAAATTGATTTGTGTCAGATTGAATTTATGGTTTCTGGAAGCTCCAGAATGATATGCAGCTTCTCATCCTGTTATTGTGTGCTCTCCTTTGGCAGGCAGGCGTAGATTGGTGCTCGTGGGTGCTTTGATTCACAGAAGCATTCACTGCTGATGTGCCGAGTGTACAAATCTTCCAGTCTATGTATTGATAGAAGCCCTTGAGGGGACTTTATCACTGTATTTTTTGTTGTCTGGTTTTTAGTTAAGGATTCTAATTTGTGGCTATTTTGTGTGCTTGGCATACCCAAGTACATAAGTGTAGCCAGGCATCTGCTGCTTTTGTTCCTGATGTATATAAATGAATTGTAGGCTGTTGGCACCAGAATGTTCAGCTACAAACACTCTTGCATCCTTCTCTAATTACTGATATTTTTGTGGGTGTATCTAGAGTTTTGGGGGATGTGCTCCAGCTGCAGTGGTAAAATCATGTTTATGCCTTCATGTTTAAATTTATGGGCTTGTAGTCTTGCAGAAGAAATGCTACCCTTAGTGAACTAATGCCAGGAGTTTGGTAGTCAGAGGTTTTGCTTTCAGGAAGTCGCACATCGTATGTGATCTTAGTACTGTAAACAACGTATTCAACACAGCTCTTGGTATAGTAGGCTTTTTTCCAGTCAACCATTTAGTCTTTTTCTCCCTAAAGTGACTGTAGCTGAACAGTCTCTTGTGCAAAGTCTCTTTTACTAGACTGCTAGTCTCTTCAGCTTCTCTTGCTTTTAAACAAGAAGGTTTCTTAGCCGCCTTTACTCTGGGGAGATGAGGAGAACCAGCTCGATTGTATAAAGGTAGTAAGCCTCAGTACTAGCAAAGTCCTAGCAGCATGACCAGGATCAGTAGCTCTCAGCAGAGCTCAGCTGCTTATCTCTTCCTTTCTTCCCCGTTCGCAGATATACTGAGTGTTTGAGGTCCTCTTTTTATTGTAAGAGATCATGTTCCAAAGCAGTATCCTGGCAGGAACACGTTGAACATTTTGGTCCTACTTTTCGGGACTGTGGTGCTTCCTTTTCACAAATGGCTATAAAATACTTTGCAAAAAAAGCTTTGCAAATTCGTGCCTATGTGCATTTTCCTTCTAGACAGTGCTATGACTGTATGATGTGTTGAAGCTGAAACAGGAACAGACGTGTCTTCCGAAAAGTATCTCAATTGTTCAGCTGTAATCAGTATCGTCAGGTACATGCAACTCTAACCTGTAATACAGTGGGTGGATCTCTATATGTTCTGTAGTGATCAGCCGAGATAATGCAGAGAAAATACCTTGTGGAGTAAATGAGAAGTTGTAGTATGACTTCTTTTTCTTTTTTTATAAAGTATGAATAAATTATTGTTGGGTACCAATACATGAACTGCAAAATTTAGAGGAATATGCACATACTGATAGTCTGAAACAATTGTTCAAAAATCAGTTATGGTCACATATCAAATAAATGAAACTTGGTACAGGACAGTGACAAACATGTATATCTCCTGGGTTTCCAAAGCAGGAGAAATGTGTCCTCCACACAGGACTACAGCAGGTAACTCTGGAGCAGCAATAGAAAGCGCAGCAGCAGTGTGCAAGCAGTAATTTTCCCAGAGGAGGAGCATTCTGGAGTTTGGAGGGAAATGATTTATGCTGTGGGTAGCTGCTGATCTGACACTGCTGCAGCTTTGCTTTACACCTCTGAGCTGTCTCTAGCTCCAGTCTGCTTGGGGGAGGAAATTTAGCAAACTGACTAAAGGAGGAAAACTGCAGGCTTGATTTCAGAGATGGATGAAAGACCACTTGTAATAGAGCATTACTGAACACGGATGGAAGAAAAGGGAAAGGGAAAATCAAGGTTTTGAGGATCAACGAAGCTAAAAGGTCAAATTGGGAGGAAAATAATTCACAGGTTAGGTAGGTAAAGCGTTGATTCACAGCCACCAAAAGTCTGTGACTTACAAGGCAACTCTAGAGCTACTGTGTCGTGTAGCTGTGCCTGTTAGTATAAACTGCACCTGTTTTGAGCTGCCTTTAATACTTTGAATTAAGTGGACCAACTTGTGTTGCTTTACCAGAGCTGGTCAGGAGTCCTAGGTATGAGGCAGGACTTGGGTCTAGTAAGTGGCTGCAATAATGATGGTTTTGGCCACCAAACTTTAATCTGTGCAGTTTAGTCAACACCCACAACATTTTTGAAGATGGGTTTTGAATACTTACTTGCATGCAGTCTGTCAACCCCAACCTAGCTTTACCATAGCTTATCTAGAAATACTTTTAGATTGTTGCCTTTCTCTTGCAGTACCCAAAGTAGAGAATTACTGGAATAGCATATTTTGATGCCTCTTCTTGAGAAAGGGCGGTGTGTGCTGTATTGGCTGGCTGTCTGATAATGCACACCAACACAAATCCAACAAATGGAGCAAATCGTTTAACATCTGCCTATTGCGTTGCTAAATGGTAAATTGCTTGAGTAGTAGCACACAATCTCACATGTACACTTGTAGCAGATGGCTTTGATGTATGCAAGAGACAAATGTGTTGTCCCTTCTGTCCCCTCCTCCTCAAATCCCCGAGCTCAGCGTGAAAGGGTATGGAAGAACAAACTTGTGAATGCTTTGAAAGCCATGAAAGCTTGAAGTGTAAATAAACTCGAGTATTTGCTGAAATTGTTTTTGCATAGGCACTGAGCCAGTGTACCGTGAGTTTCAGGGACTGATTTGCATTCAGTGGATGAAGAAGGGTGGCCTGCAAGTTATGGACATTGGCTGGTTTATTGAGGCTGGGATCGCAGACAGCACCATATACAGTGTTGAGCTGTTTCTTTAAATGTCAAGTATCTGACTCCATTTGCTTGTTGCATGTGCATTTTTAACTTTTCCCTCGGTCTGTTAATGCTTGGATCATTTAACAAAGGAACAAAACTATCTGAAACCAATAAGGAATTTGTAATGGTTTTTTGTAGTTAAATGGTGTTTTTCAGAAGGCAAGCATTGCTCTTGTCAGTTTACCACATACTGAAGAACAAGAAATAATTTGCCTGTAGATAGCTGCAGCATGTGTATTACAAATTTTTGCCAGAAATGCTCACTAAGTGGAAAAATTAATTGATTTATTTATGGTGGCATATTCTCGTACTTTACCTGCATTTGCTAACTCATCGTCTCTTTTGACCATTTCCTAACACTCGCTTTGTTGTCAAGACAATGTTGACAGCTGAAATATTAGAGACAGACAAGGTCTTAGCATAGAAATTCAAAAAACGCTTGCGTAGATGTTGTTGCAGTTGTAATGCAGACACTTGTTTGTAAGGGAAGGAAGGAAGAGCATTGAAGGATGGGCTTGTATGGAGCTGTGCAGGAAGCAGATGCAGACTTGTTCAACAGCTGGGCCTGCAGTTCGGGTTGGTACAGTCACTTCAGCCCCTCCTGCAGGCACATAAACCCATAAGGTTTCCATGATAATGTCTCTTATTTTCTTTGCAAATGGCTAGAGGAAAATTATATATAATAGCTGTATCAGTAGCCAGAGGTCAATGTAGATTTTCAGTGTTATTGAAATCTAGTGTTACAGAAGCAATAATTCTGGTCAATTACTGTTGGGTTTAAGTTAAGACAGAGTAAAATTGCAAACAGTCTTTAGTTCAGGTTATACAAGTTGACATTTTTTACAATCTGCTGGGAAACTTACGAAGTGAACATGCTTTTCCCATGGCGGGCAAAATGTCATTGTGTCACTATCATGAGCTGGTTTTGTGTTTTCTTATGGTAACCTAATGTCTGCTGGCTCTGGCAGTCAGTCTGTCCAAAAATCCAGTGGAAATGTGATGTGTTCTTCGCTTTAAAAGGATTCCTTCCTTGCTAGCTAAAGCTCCCTTTCTCTCAACTTGCAAGATCTTTTGTCTGATGACCCTGAGTGTTGCTTGTGTTCTCTTTTTATAAAAGAAATTGAAGGCCGGCAGCCAAGGAAGAAAGCATTTAACTCATGAAGGCACTGCTGTCATTAATTTTAAACACGTCAGTGTGGTGTCGGTCAGCTTGACTACCAACAAAGAAAACTAAAGTGTTCCCATAAATCATTTTATTGTCCTAATCCAACGTAAGTAACTAAACTAAAAATCCTGTTCCAATGGAGCAGCCCTTCCTGTGAGACATCTGCCTCTCTCTCTTAATGGATTTTAGCCTTCACTTCTGCTACAGTGCAGAAGAATTGGTAACCAAAACAATGTTAAGTCCCTCTCATGATCTTTGGGGAGCCAGCTAGGCACAAGTGAACTGTGAAGTTTAAATTTCCACATGCAGAGCTTCTTGTTTTCTTCCTTTGCTTGGAAACATTGCTTGCAGACCAAAAGAAAGTGCCAAAAATCTCTATTTCTGGAAGTGGGTTAGTCCTGCTCCCTGCAAGCAGCAGCCTGAAGTCTGTGAGAATTTGGGGATCTGCTTCTTTAGTTCATTGACGCATGCTTTATACAGAAGGTTTGACCTAATAGCGTTAAGTTAATGTAGTCATGCCGTGAGCTCCTGACCTGTTCTTGAACTCTTGGGCTGCAGATGACGAAGGGAAAGAAGCAACTTTGTCAGCGTGTGGGAGAGAGCTGCGGCACGCCAGAAGATGCTGCAAGATAGGGAACATCTGCCTGAGGGTAGATAGAAAGTCTGTGTGGTAGATAAATGTCCAATCTCTTACTAAAACAATTAGTATCATTTTGGGGAAAGAAAAAACCCAACAGATTACCCCGTGTAAGGCTTTGCAAGCCTTTCTCCATGTTTGATCCTTAAGTCAGAATGTTTGCTATACCCTTGTGTCTGTTGTTGGTCAAAACAGGTGCTTATTACAGAAGGTGAATTTTGAGAATATACACTAGTTCATCATTGGTGTGCAAAACAGGAGCTTTCAGAGCTCTCAAAGAATAGCCCATAAAAAAAGCAGTGCAAGGAAAATGTGGGTTTTCTTGTTGCACTTGGATAAATCCAACACTAGTATAGTTAACCTCCTGAAAAAGAATTCCTTTTTAGGTCAGATTATTTGACAGGCATTTTGTGTGCTCCTGTAGAAGGGGTGGTCTGCTGCTGTTCTGCCTCCTTGTGGTTTCCGGTCGATAAGGGCGCTTCTGGAGACGTGTTTGACACTAATCTGTCATTGTACAACAGAAATCGGTTAAAGTTTTTCAGATGTACTGACCTTTCTGTTCGTTTCCAGGACAGTAGCCGCTTACGCTACCAGTGGTTAGGGGCGAGGTGCCACTCTCAGTGGAGTGGTGTCACGCAGTGCAGTGCACGCTCCCCTGTAACGCTGGATACTTGCAAATGTGGTGGTTGTGCATCGCTGCCAGTCGCTTGGGCCTATGTCCTGTCTGGAGATTTTTTTTTTGTTTTGTGTTCCCTCTTTTTTTCACTGTATCTTTGCAAAAAAAGCAGAGTACTAAGAAATTTTTTTTTAAAATTAAACCTTTGTGTGTTCTTATTCCCCTTATCTGCAAGGTGGTTTTATGTGTGGGATGAGGGAATTCTACTTTCTCACTTCTTGAAATGGTGGTAAAACTCATAGCAGCTACTTTTCTAGGGGGACGAGTGGAGAGCGAAGAATTCAGGTGGGCTGGGATGTTCCAGGGGCTGGCTGAGTTACAGCCTTGCTGCTGGGAAAGTAATCTCTATTTGATCTCAGTTCCTCTGGGACCTGACAGATTTGTAAGCCGTAGCCTTTAGCTCCTGCTTTGATTGTGAGTGCAGAGTGCTAGAATAAGGTTTTGCTCTCAAAACAGAGAGAAAGGAGCAAGAATTAAAAGTGTGTGTAAGGAGGCAGGGGAAAAACCAAGGCCAAGTGTAATCCCAGACAGCAGGAAGGATATAACTGAAAACTTGAGATACTAGCAAAGTTTCAAGATAGATAAATATACTTGCTCAGGCTGTATTAGCACGGGAGTGAGATAGTGGGCCTTCACATGCAGCTCCTCTCAGTCTCTGGTAATGTATGGCAGTTTTGATGCCCCTAAATCCCTGGAACGCCAAACCCCAAGGCAGTGGGGATAGCTGCAGGGTTTACTTCGAGTTTTGGGGAGGGCAGGAGCCTTCCTGTTAAACTGGCTCAGCGTATGGTGAGACTTGGAGCTGCTGCACGCTTTTCTCCTACTTGAAAGACCTATGGAGACGGATGGATTACTGTGCAAACACGAGCTCTGTTTTGGAAAGATGCTGCGGAAACGTGTCCCTTCATGCCCAGTGGAATATGGCACCTCAGGATTCCCTAGTTGCTTTCATATGGCATTTGGACGTCCTAAAATCCCTCAGCCCCAGTGTGGACATGGAGTCACTAGCAGTGGAATTATTCTGGAAAAATCTCTTGCTGCTGTAATCTGTTCCCTCTGTTCCTCCACAGGGATTTTGTCAGCCTCCACTTTGCTGTCTGTTTCCTCCAAAGGGAATTACTTGAATTCAGCAGCTCGAGACAGTTATCCGTATAAAACAAATTGTTGTGTAGGTGGCGGAATTATCTGTCCTGTATCTCTCCACCAGCACTCCTGCTGGACAAGAGATGGCATATGCTGTCGCCAGTCTGGAGCCACATGTTTCTGATTTGTTTGGCAGACTAAGGCTATATATGTTAGACAAGGTTTTTCCAGCATTTGTTTCTGTTGGGGACTAATTTTAGTTGGGTTGTGTGTTTTTTTTCCCCTATGTTCAATTGATTATTTTCATTAAACTTTAAAGAACCTAAAAATGATGAGAAAACTCTCTCAAATTAAGGTGATGTTGGCCCACACACTCAAAAGGTGGGTTAACCCTGTGAGTACAAGCGTTGAAAATATGCACTATTGCTCTGGTGGATCTTGGCAGCCTTGGGTGGAGGTGAGGAGATGCAGGTGCCCAGTTTTTGGGTTTTTGTGTTTTAGTTCCTGCCTGGAAGGTAGACTTGGTAGTGTCCAACCTGAAGCTCTGAAGTCATCTGCTAGAACTTGTGGTGCTGCCATGTGTCTTGTGAGGGTCAGGGCTTTTCTCACAACTTCAGGTATCACACTAGTGCAATTATGTGACAGCATCAAGGGTTTTTTGGGGGGCAATTCTACTAGCGGAAAAAAGTCTAGAAATTTGAATGGTAAAAGCAGTAAAAAGGCAACCTCACTGTCTTGGTTGCTACAAATGAATTTTAAGAGGGTTGGGTCAATCAGCCTCCAGGCACTTTTGGGACTTGTAGTGGTGTGGTTCTATAGCTCCTTAAGCTGTCCAAATCCTTCATGATTTTGCCTGTAACTACATTCCACTTACAATACTGTTTTATTAAGATACTTACCTTTCACTTGTCTTAGTCGCTGTGAATAATTCATAGTTCTTCCATTTCGTGTAGCTCCTGAAATACTGTTGTTACCATTTTTCACTTGGAAGTGACCAATTGCTTTGAGACTAGGAATTAAAATGCCTGTAAAATGTCTTTGAATTGGAGCAACTGTTGGTGCTGAGCAGACTGTGAAAACACGCAAGTTGAAACATTACTCGTTATGTTCTTAGGTTTTTGAAAAATAATTGCATAATTCCAGGAAATGAAATGAGGCATTTCACATTGAAAAAAACCCCAGGGTTTAAATAGTGGCAAACGAAGAGGAGGGGAAATAAGATGAGGAGGAAGAATTGGTAGGGAAAAGGAACACGCACAGAAAAGAAAAAGATTATGTCCTACCCTGATATTTCAGAGGAGATGCTGACCCTGGTCACCCTAATGGGAGTTATTAACATATCTAAGCCCTCAGTTCTCTAGGCCTAAGATATGACTTTACTGTGTAATTGTGGAAGGAATTCTGAGGAATTCTGTCTTCCATTGTATCGTCAGCTGCAGCACAGTTTTGTGGGAATGAATGAAAATTGTGTGTGTGAAAGCGATTACTTTCTGATGTTTGAAATGATGATATCTGATAATGTGAATATACGTTGATTATTGCCGTATTGTGCTTAAAATGCAAGGTGTAAGGTTCTTGTGTTCGTCGCTTAATATTTCATTTATATCGTAATAACACCTGAGACCTGCTCTGGGCTCAAGATCTGCTTGGTAGTTGTCACACAGGCATAGAGGAGAAGCTCTTGATACGTGGTTTGGCTCTACAGTTACGTGTCCTAGCAGGCCACAGAGTGTTAGTGACTTTGAATTGCATTTCAAGATGCTGTTTGTTCTTGCAACAAACTGTGTGCCAGCATAATGGTTGTTCAAAACACTGTAAATTTAAACTGGGAAACTTAGAAGCTGGGACCTGCTGTTGTTACAACCGTTGAAACAAGATCGGGGACACTAGACTTTATGGCTTGAAGTTTTGTTAAAAGCTTAGTTGTAGGAAAAAAAGTACTGGAAGAGACTGGGAAAGGTTGTCTTGCCCAGTCCTTTGCCTCCAGGTATTATCACCTAAGCCCGAATCTTTAGCAGGTGTTGGCGTTGCTAAGAGCTTTCAGCAAGGGCATGTTGTAAAAGTAGTCTCTAATCTGTTTCTGTAAATGCATGAGGCTTACAAAAAAGAAATATTCTGTTATGTTTTTTTCAATGATTCTGTGTCAAATACTTTTGCTAACCCTTAGTAGGCTTTTAGTGTGCACGTAGGTGTTTTTAGTACCTCCAATGTTCAGTAAGACTTTAAATGATTTGTTTAATAATTGATCTATAGCTTTGGGATCACTTAGACTTTTGTGAGAGATGACAGACAGATGAGTAGAGTATATTTAGTTGCTTAGTTTAGTCATCCCTATCTGTGAGTTTTGTAGGTGAAGAGCAGCATGAAGGCATGGAAATAGTGAGGGACCCTCTTCTAGAAAATTACCCCCCTTAGCAGAAAACGGGAAGAAGCTTTAATTAACCTATTAATTCAATACTGAAGTGTCTGCAAAGTGTTTTCTGAGCAGTAAGAGTCATTACCTTTCATAATTGTGTGCAGTTACATGGACCTTATATTTACATCTGTTTCCTTGTTAGCCAATAGATTTAGTTTCTCAGCTTGTTTCCGCCTGTCCTGGAGCTTTTCCTAGTGCATTTACATCGTACCGTTACTGCAGTTACACTTTGACACCACTTAATCATTTGAAGTGAATATTAGTCTTTACATTTGCGGAGTCATCGTCAGTGCCACAAAGATTTTGTGCTGAGTCTCAGAGGTTCTGAAAGGATTGCTGCACCCCTTCTTGTGGCTCTCTGCTGTGGCAGCTACGCCGTGTGTTTATTTATCAAGGAAAACTGATTCTCACTGTTTCTTTCCGAGTTTGGGCTGCTCCTGTGTTGGGGTGATGTCTCTGTTCTGTTCTCTGAAGTAGTTTCTGGACTAGTAAAAAGACAACTGGGCTTTTTGAAAAGGACAACCTAGAGATGTAAACCTGGGAAGCTGTAGCAAGTAAAGAACTCAGTCTTAGACTCAGCAGAATAACAGGAGTTGTCCTCATCTAGTCTTGTTTTAAATACTGTTTAATCTTTGATGCTATACCCATAGTTAGAGAGTTCAGTTTCCTTTGACAGGTAGTAAGAGGTACCCTTTAATGAGGTTGGAAGTGCTCGCTCTTTGTCACAATCTCTAAAAAATTGCTATGCTCTTTCTGATACAACTAGAAATCTGCTCGGCTGTAATGATATCGCTCAAATCCTGGCATTTTTACTGGAAATAAATTGTATTGCTCCCTTGCTTTAAAAAACAAACAAATAAACTGAAGAACCCTAAACCCCAAATCTTTGCTGGGGTGCAAGTTCCTGTGAGGGAAAGGAATTCAATAGAATTTCAGAGAGAAAACCATCTGTTTGGAGTCTAAACTATGGAAATGATAGGTATTGGGTACTTCTGAACTAGAAACAAACAAGTGCAGCTTGGGGTTTTCCATTAAAAACAAACCAAAAAATTCTATTGTATGTGTTTACCCAGCCTTGTAATAAAATGTTATGATACACTGCTTTTTCTGATCATAATAAAGATGTTTATATAGTGAAATGAATTTGATTATAATATTTATGGGAAAGCTGTGTGTAAACAGACTCTCTTTTCTATTCAACAGGCAATCAGCTGTAAAGGTCAGCACAGTATCTCCTACACGTTATCCAGAAACCAGACTGTTGTAGTGGAGTATACTCATGATAAAGATACAGACATGTTTCAGGTAAGGCTGTGCAATACATGCTTTTTAAAAGCAACATATGGAACCACAGATCTGGATCNGGAGACCTTATCACTCTCTACAACTACCTGAAATAAGGCTGTAGTGAGGTGAGGGTTGATCTCTTCTCCCAAATAAGTGACAGGAAAGGAGGAAATGGCCTCAAGTTCTGCCAGGGGAGTTTTGGGATGGGTATTAGGAAAAACTTCTTCACTGAAAAGGGCTATGAAACATTGGAACAGACTGCCCAGGGAAGTGGTGGAATTGCCATCCCTGGAGGTATTTAGAAGATGTGGTGCTTAAGGACATGGGTTAGTGGTGGTTTTGTCAGTGGTAGGTTGATGGTTGAACTTGATGATCTTAAAGGTCCCTTCCAAGCTAGACAATTCTGTGATTTTATTCTTCTGGGTATTCTTTGTGGTCTGTGGAACTTTCATGGTTGAATCTAGTTGTATTAATATGAGGGCATTTGAAATTTTGCATCCTCTGCTCTTATCAAACCAACACCAGCATCTGCTGGTAGCCTTACCGCTTTTATTGTACTCTGCTTTTTTTGCAAGGACAGTGTAGCAACTCTACTTATAGTACTAGAAAGAAATATGTGCTATGTTTGGATTCATGAATAAGCACAAGAATACACCCCCTCCACCCTCCAGTTCATCAAGTATCTGGAATAAAAAGGAAGTGGATATAGGAGTAGGACATGGAATGGGGAAGGAGTAAGGTAAAAGCAAAGGTAGGAAGGGGAGTGTGGGAGCTGTGCACTAAAGGAGCCAGACTGGTAATGGAATCATAAAGAAAACTGTTCCTGAAGGGTGTGCAGCTATATCAAACGGTGTAGGGGACTGCGCTGTGTTTCTCTAAGCTACCTTCTATCCAACATGTTTTCACTCTCCCATATATGCATTTGTGGTTTTCTGCATTATCTAACATTCTGGTAACCGAAGTTATTTTCTTTTGAAATCCTTATTTTTATATATCATGAGTGCAGAAATTCTGTACAAACTTAAACCTCAAGCTCAGAGGAAAACAAACACGCACAACCTCTTCCAATCTAGACTAATTAGGTCTGTCTTGTCAGTGACCTCTGTAATTAGAGCATCTTATCATGAATTATCCCTCCTCATTCAGTCATTCATACTTAGAAGGGTCAGCAGTTGAGTGTTGTTGACAGAGAACGAAATGGCTCTGTCAAGATGAAAGTGTTTTTTCTTCATGTGGCCTCTGTTTTGCTCTCTATAAAATTTTCCTAGTGTGACTTTGGAACAATTACATCCAAATAGGGATTGATAAAACCCAGTCTTGTTCATGTGGTGCTATAGGAACAGGTAGTTAGAAGGGGTCATACAGCGAGAGTGAACTGAAATAGGGTTTTGTATGTTAACTAGTAAAAGGAAAAATGTAACCCATCCTTTTGGGTTACTGTGTGGGACTTGTTTATCTCTGCAAGATGCTTTTGTGCCTTGAGTGAAACTTTTTCTGTATGTAAATTTTGAAAAACCATTTTTGAAAGCTGGAATTTTTCCATGTGCGTATACTAAAAAATGAATAAAGAGCTGCAGAACAGCTGCTTTTCTGGCTGTATTGTATAGACAGCTCTTGACTGCATAATGTCCTAGTGGTGGTTACAGCTTTTTCTTCGGGGGGATATTGATGAAGAATTAGGTAGGTTGAGGTGCTTAGCTGTCACTCTAATGAAATCTAGCAGCCCTAGGTGAGGAGATACAGCATAGGCAAAGCAGTGCTCTACGGACCGCAGTTCAAGGGACCCTTGTCTAAGGCAGTAGGTTAAGGGAGCTAATTAAGGATGCTTTGGATCTAAACCAGGGTTTTAGCTCTGAGGAATGAGCTGATTAAGCATAGAGTACCCCAGCTAACAATGCATCTTCCTCTGCTCCCCTTTGAGATCCACTGATCCTCAGTAGAGGAAAACTTTGCGCTGCCCAGTGCACTGAGAAAGCCTGGGCTGCCCTGCCTGACCCAGAGACCTGCTGAGCTTCCGTGGCTGGCACCGGAGTGCACATCTCTTACTGCCACTTGACAAGCACAGATCATGACTTCTTCCAGCAACTCTCAGATGCTTGGTGAAATGTCACAAAAGCCCTAATTTTGGCCTCTGTGCTAATTCGCCTGTCAGAGGCTGCCTAGTTCAGGCAATTATCTGCCACACATCTGTTGCTACCATGACTGGTTTGGCTTGTAACAGATCAAACAATCCAATCTTAATAACAGTAAAACTTTTTGAGCTGAATCTTGTGTTGGTAGAATGGCTCAGTCCTCCCGGTGTCCCCTCAAATGACTAATGTGTCAGAGTTAAAGCTTCCATATTGCTAAAATTCCTCTTTTCAGTGCAGTCTGTTTCTTCTGTCTTGAGATGTGTAGGCTGTCATGCTGTGACTTGCTCTCAACTTCACCTCAAGCACAGTGTCCCGGTTCACGTTTCCACTCTCTGTAGCTGTCTTCTGAGAATCGCTTGGTAAGCACTGGTCTAGAGGGGCTGACAGCTGTGAGAATGGGAAAAGTCAAGTCTGTTGGACTCCGGCAGTATTTTGCTGCTGAAGCAATGCCACATAGCTGCTGAAGAGGCTTCCATTATTTAGATAAGCCATTAAGTTTTCATTATTCTCAGTAATCTTATTGCGGGAAGTCAGAGGAAGAGTTACTTGAGGGCTGTTTTGTGCTGCTCTGTGTACGTGATGGCAAATTCCGTGTTGTCTTCATTGATCCACGGAGTAAAACCTTGCTGCTGGTCAAGCATCACTTAGACAGTCCTTGGAGTTTGCTGTTTTCAAGTGTGTTTTCCTGGCTTTTGTAGAACACTGGCAAAGATGAGGAAGCTGAAAAGGGAAGGATAATGCCTGGACCACAGGATTACCTTGAGGGCCCCTCCTTGTCTGCTGATAACATGTATTATCTTGGGCAAATCACTTAGCTTTTTATTTTTTAATCTCAATCTTCCCCTCTGTAAAGTGGGGTAGTAGCACTGCATGACTTCACTAAGGAGACCGTAGTAAGGTGCGGGATAAGCTTGGGATGGTGGTTGTTAGTACCACCTTAGTCACTGGGACCTGAAATAGGGAAAAGAGAGGGCAGAGTTCCTGCTTTGTTTTCTTGGCCAGGGTACCACTTCTCACCTGTGAGGTCTGAATCCATTGGGATAGAGCTGATTTCCCGTGAAAGTGAGGGAGAATCCATAGTTGACGAAAAAGGTGACAACTCTGAATCTGTAGTCAGTCCTTTTCTTTGAAGGAAAACGCAAGAAGAGTTGTGTTGGTGACTTGTATTCTGGAATTTTTCCAGAAATAAAGAAAATTTTGAAGACTGCAAACCCAGAATAGCTTCTTGGTTTATGCTTTCCAAGCTCATAACCAAGAGGCTTGAGTAGTTGTTTATCAGAAGTGAGGCACACATGGAAAATGTGAAAATACTATACGAGAGATGGCAAGGAAATTCGGAAGGCATTGAAGAGCAACGTACAGACTGTCTACATACCAATGTTTTTGACATTTTCCATAATAAAATGACCATGTCTTCATGCATGTAACTTAGCAGTCAAGTGGTTTAAATCACCACGCGCGTACTCTACCCCCCCTCCCCGTGCAGACATGCAGAGTTGTTAACCATGCAGGTTATAGGCGTATTCAATGCATACATGATGAAGTTGTTTCATATAGGAGTAGTTCTACCCGCTGTTCTTCTACTAGATTTTTTTCTGAAGATAGCCATGAAGAGTTATTTACAAGTAAGCATACTCTTTTAAGAATGTTTTGCAAACATTACTGAAAGCACTGACCTGTAATGTTCTTGCTTCTTGAAAGCTGGGAACGACGCAAACATGGGTGCTTTTTTCTTCCCTGCTTACTTGTATCCTGCTCAGTCACCTGGCAAACTTCTGCTGGATCACTTTAAGAAAATAACTTCACAACCTCCCTTGGAGATGCTCTGGAAGGTTGTTCTGGACATTGTATGATTCTGTTCTTATGTCCTGCACTTGGTTTTGAGAATGCGCTTTTTTTTTCTTTATTCCTACTGTACGTAGTGAACTATTGTCCTGCTGTGTTGTGTGTGTGTTGGTTTTTTAAATGTAATTCTCAAGTCTGAAGTGAAATTAGTATACAAACGCCACTATGTAGCTTTGTCTTAGTGACACCCAGCTCAGATTTCTTCAAGTAATAGCAAAAAAAATGTACTAATGTCTTCCACTTGGCATCTCCCAAAGTCTATATGCTGCAGCACCTGTATGCTGCTTAAAATGGAGATGTTCTTCAGAGTTCAATAACCATTTTGTTGATGATGCATCAGTTGGAGAAGAACCTGGTCCTTCACAGTTTGATTACATAAGAACGGTTTCATTGTACCTGTTTGTACCCCTACAAGGAGCCAAAAATGTGTAGGCAGTACCCTAAATAACTACAAGTTTATACAAGAAGTGGGTACATTCAATATGAAGAATTGATTTTTTTTTTTTTCTGAAGAACAGCCCTTCAGAAGATGCATGGTCCAATTCTCCCTGCCATCAGAGTGAAATTCTGTTGAAGTCCAAGAGTCTGCAGCCATTAAATTATCGGTTGGCAGGTTGTCTGGGTTTTGGCTTGTCTCAGGAGTGAGCATTTTTAATAGCACTTCTTTGATTGACGGTACACACTAGCAAATTGATTGACTGCCTGGCCTTTATACAGCTTTTTAACAATAACCTGTAGTGTAGAAAACAGAAGCTGTCTTGTGCATCAGTTGGAAGATTTATGGTTTGTTACTGGAAGTAACTTAGTGAAATAATATAGAATATGACACAGTTAACAAGAAGCGTCCTAAAATTACTAAAAAGAAAAAAGTCTTCTGTGCTATAGAGGAAAATGGAAAAAAAATGAATTATAAGGTCTGCAAAGAGTAGCTTTGAATAGTGGAACTAGGTCTGTAGTGACTGTAGTCTGACTGCAATGTCAGATGAGTTAAAGTTTTGGTGGGTAAATGTTGATAGCATAAAGTTCTTCATTTGTTCCTGAGGGGCTTTCTTTTCTGGTGATCTCAAACCCAATATTTTGAACTTACACGGAACATGATGAAATTGTGAGTTTTGAAGGTCACTTCTTAAAATAATTTCTAATGTTGAAACGTAGCACAATACATGAGACTGATCCCCTAGAAACCTTTTTTAAGAGGAAAAAAATAAAGAAAACCAAATACTTAAAATATTTCCTTTGTATAGACACAATTGTGATACAAATGAGATAAATAATTACTTTGTTGCTTAAAATATTGCATGTAACTTCAGAGATTTAAAAAACCACATAAAATCTTTGTAGGTAGATTTAAATGCTTCTATCCAAACATTTGAATTTCATGTTGGCTGATGGGTATGATGGGAGGAAACACTTTGCATGTCTTGTCATCCTTTAAGGGAAAATAAGGCAGGTTTTTCCTCTAATTGCATCTAAAAGCTTTGAGAGTGATCTATTTGAGAGACTCAACAAGCAGAAACTTGTTATGAAGAAATTTATTTCGTGTTCATTATTGAGTATCCTTTAAGACACTTTGCATACAGATAGAGAATAGTCAAATGTGAGGAATAAGCTTCCTGCTGCTGGCTGGTGCTGACTGTTGGCAGGACTTGCAGTGGGTGGGAAATAGAAGCCTGTTAGAAATAATACTGTACAAGGAAGAAGAATATAGCTTTATAAGTTTTAGCTTCAACTTGTCAAGTTACATAAATCAGAGATGTCCCATATTAAATAGTTTCTGAATTCTGTCTCTTGGGTATTCTAGTAGTCACTTTTTGTGGAAAAATGAAGTGCATACTTTTGATTAGACCTTTTTTAGTATTTCCATGGTACTTCTTCTGTGGCAAGCTCATAGCGTTTTATACTCAGGTTGAGACCCATGCTGTGGAGAGAGTAACTGGATATGTCACTTCAGACATGAATTTCAGCATATGTTTAACACTGGAAAGTAGAACTGAATGCAGAAGTACAGCAGAGGTCCCTGTACTGTTGCTATCGCTTCAACAGAGACAAGGATTAAGCGTGTTAATTATACCACTTCCCTGGACTCTTGAATAATGTTTCTTTGGTGTTCAAACAGGCACAGCAAATTTAGTTTGCAGAGATGTTGGTTAATGATGGAACCATAGATGTGTTTCTGCAGCTGGCTTTAAAGACCAAGGAGCTAAGCAGAGTGTAACTTCTTGGGGGACAGGGAGATCATGTTTAGGCAGGAGGTTATTTTATATAAATGTAGATTCATGCTATTGAAGGTAGTTTCATGTGAAGAATATTCTTACCTTGTGATCAAAGAAAAGAAAATTATCTATAAAAATCCTCAGCTCCACCTTCCCTGATCAGTTATGCTCAAAGTTGGTGTTACGCTGATTTGCCTCTAGAATTACTGATAAAGTCTCACTGTATGTTTGATTGGCAGTCAGATCCCTCTGTCCATTTCGTAATGAAGTTTTTGGCTCTAGATGCCTAGATGTTTCCAGTTTTAGAATTAAAATTTATAGATATCAAGATAGGAAAAATATTCTTGTCTACTGATCAGCTGTGTTTTATTTCTGCCAAAGAAGGCTTTTTAATTTCTTTAGTCTTGCATGCGCATGATTAGGAATAAATTTAATCATAGTTTGGGTTTTACCTGAAAACTCTTCTATTCTGGAACTACAAATTCTGAAAACATGAAGGTGGGTGGTTTTTTGTTATATCAAAATAACCAAGATGTGCGTCTAAAAAAAGTCCTTAATTTTCATGGCAAATTAACTTGGAACTAGAAATGTGAATAAAACTTGTCATTTCAAGGTAGCGTTTTCTTAATTGACAGAATATTGTGGTAACGTGGTTGGATTATGAAATACCGAGGTGATAATACTTTCACACTGTTGACAATATTCTATCAAACAGTTCGTTGCCACTGTGTTGGGCATGCCTGTACACCAGTTGTAGGAAGTGAAAATTTGTCTTGCCGTGTCAGTGATGTGTTTCTGCCTAGGACAAATAGGAAAATACAGATTAGTCTCTGCTTAGATCTTGCCATCCAAAAATTCAGTGAACAGTAGTTTACTGATGCCATCAACATTAACTTGGCAAAATTGTGTCCTTAATGCTTGTTATTTCTGTGGCTCTTCCTAGTTATACTATTATCTTTTTTTTTTTCAGGTTGGGAGGTCAACAGAAAGCCCCATAGACTTTGTAGTAACAGATACTATTTCTGGAAGTCAAAATAATGATGAAACCCAAATTACGCAGAGCACCATATCCCGTTTTGCATGCAGGATTGTTTGTGACAGGAGCCCACCATATACAGCAAGGATCTTTGCAGCTGGATTTGATTCTTCTAAAAATATATTTCTTGGTGTAAGTACTACTAATAATTGTTATGTACGAGCAAACTCTAGTTTTATTCTCTGTAACTTCCAGGTCACAAAATTCCCTTTTACTAGTTGATAACTTATACTGTCATTAGACTTTTATAGCTCCAGTGTACCAGCTGCAGTGTTAAATAGAAACTGCAATTTTATGTGCCTGATTTATTACCAGCATGGACTCGTGGTCATAATTGTCGTTAACAATGCAGCTCTACTTTAGTAACTGTTAGTGGATTTTCTTTAGGCTTATTTGATATATTCTTGATACTCATTGTGAATAAGCTGCTGTTGCAGTTCGGATCACTGAAGACCAAGGAGCACATCAGCTGCTTTATGGGAAAGGATTTGCCCATTGCAGTGGTATTCCATTGCAGTGGTTGGGAGTGTCTGTACTGCTGACCTCTGAGGCCTTAACTCTTACCTGACCTGCAGTTAGAGGCACTCAACTGAGTTAAAAATAATAATATTTAAGATAGAATAGTAATTGAAGATGCATAAGCAAAAGATGTTATCACCTGAGCACAAGAGATGGGGAATTTTTGTAAATCTGTGTCTAAGCACTGCATTTATGTTGTGGTTTAGACAGTGCATGTAAAACCTTTGTCCACAAACTTTTAGACAAACTCTTTTTTTCCTGGAATGGTTGTCACACACAGGAAAAAGCAGCAAAATGGAAAAATCCTGATGGCCACATGGACGGATTGACAACTAACGGGGTGCTGGTCATGCATCCAAAAGGAGGGTTCACGGAGGAGTCCAAACCTGGTGTTTGGCGGGAGATCTCGGTCTGTGGTGATGTGTACACTCTCCGGGAAACCAGATCTGCTCAACAAAGGGGGAAACTGGTAAGTTGAAAGTAACTGGTAGTTAAAATAAAACAAGGGATCCTTGTTTTCCTGACACCGAAGGGAGACAGTCATAGGGTCACTGCAGAATAATAGCATTGTCCTTAATAACGAGCACTGAAATTATCTAAGTTACAGTATATCTGTACTGCTACTCTGTTTCTGCCTAGACAGGAGAACACTCTTAAGCTTTCTGCTAATGTGACATTTCCAACTGAAAAAGCATAGAGTGTAAAAGCTAAATAAACTTTGCTCTTGAATCTCCATCTTTGAAATGTTCTCCTGGGACAAGGGGACATCTGGAAGCTTGTGCGTTGGGAGCTGTCTTTTGCAGTACTGTCTTACAAGGGAGAGTCCACTTGCATGCAAAACAAGTTTGGGTAACGCAGCTTCTGTTTGATTTTCCTGCCCCTAGGAAGATAAGAGAAGCCATGCTCAACATATTCCTGTTTTATCCTGTGGAGCAGGATGGGCTCTGCCTTTACCAAAAGTGAAAGGTTTCAGATCAGTGGCGTGTGTAACCAGGAGAGAGGTTCCCATGAAAGACCATGTTCACTTCTCCATAGACGATGGAATGGAATTCCCATAGTGCTCTTGTTCTTTCCCCTTCCTAAGATTGGTGGGGCCTAGGAAGGAGAATGCTATCATCGCTCATCCATTATAACCCCCCCGGCCCCTGCCCTCCAAGGGAGGGGAATCAAACACCCCCATATAAAAGTAGCCCAGCAAAATACACAAACAACTGTATTTTCGGTCAGGCAGATGAGCTTCCCCAAAAGTCCTCCTCGCCTCTGGTAGGTTAGAATGCTCTCCTGCCTGCAGACCTGGAAAAGCCTTTGTGATTTCATCAGTTTTGCTCTTTGTTAGGATTCGGGAGGTGAGAGGACGTTTAAGGGGCATCTTCACAGGAACTGAAGGTGCCCCTTCTCTTTTATAACTTCATTATCCAGCTGCCAGAGTTTAAAGACTCTGCCAGTGCATGGTGAGGGGAACATCCTTATTATCTTCATGCCAAAGTTGCTTTTGTGCTGCTACCTTGAGTTCCCATTAGCTGGATGGTGTTAGAGGTATCCCATGAACTGACTTTCCAACTTTGCCAGTGGCTTTGCGGAAACCTGACTGTTTAAAGGAGTTGGGGAAATGGGGTTGGAATATTTTGTTCTGCTTTCAGTAGGCAGCCTGCAGTAGGTAAATTGGGTTGTCACTTGAATGGTGGCAGGCAAACATCGCCTCGGGGACTGGGACGGATGATGTTGCAATTGCGCCCTTTGCCCGTGGTTAGCAAAACACCTTTTTAGTGCTGCTAAAGAAAGGCAATGCAAAAACAAATAAATTCCCTTCTCTGCATCCAAAATGACTTGAGTTCTCATTTAAATAAAATTACACGGCACGTTGGTATTGATGTGATCAGTATTCGTTGACTGGGTTCATAAAACCAAATGCACGCTGTATAATGAATTGAACACATTGCATATGAGAGCGCTTTTTGCTTTGCTGGTTGTGAAGGAAAAGCGCATCAAATTAAGGCTTCTCGCATCGCTACTGGAACAGCTGAATTTTTCTGCTGGAAGTACTTTACACTGGTGACCTGTTACCTGGAGTCTGTATTGTACCATCTAGGTGTTTTGTGCAAGGATGATCCGCAGTCAGTCTGCGAATGTAAACTGGATTAAAATGTAAATGCCAAACTGGTTGTCATTCATAGTATACTTAGGCAGACGCGATGATTTCATGTGGCCTACTTAATGTACAGGTTGTTTGTTTTGCTTTAGTGGTATTTTCTACGCTCTTTCTATGTATAAAGCCAGACAGTAGGTCTGGTTTCCTCTTTAATTTCATAAAGAACCTTTTTAATTTGTATTCATCACTACTGATCTGGTAGCAGTAGTGTAAGTTGTTTATATGTTTGTGACATTAAAATAAAGGATACTTCAGCAAAGTGATACGTGTGTTTTGGCATAATCCCTTGAAAATGTTTTAAGTACCTGCTTTTAGTCAGATGAGAGAAGCCTTTAAGCAGTGCACGCTGGGGCTGTGTTTGCATGGAATGCCTCATTAAATAAAGAGCCTAACTAGTTGGGGTGTTAATTGTTCAGAAGTTGAGCCGGAGTGGCTTCAGTTGCAGAACTTGTCACTTGAGAAATTCAGCTGGTAATTCCCTCTGCTGTAATGATAATCTCTGAAAGTACCTGTGCGTGTAGCTGCCATTGCATTTGTCACTTATCCCTGATGTATCTGTGGACGAGTTCCGCTCTTTATGAGGTACGCGCTGGGAGTTCATGCTTCTGCAAAATGCTTTACGCTTACCGCAAGCCAAAAAAATATGGTATGTGAGTAGCAGGACAGCTGGTCTGTCCTCAGTAGCAGGTTTTAGTCCAAAAAAGGATCTTTTGACGCATGACTAACCTCTGCCATTCTTTGTGGGCAAAGAATTCCAGGAGAGCAATCTGCTAATACAATCCTTAAGGAATGGCAAGTTTTCTCTTCAGTCTTGATAGAATATTTCAGCAAATATTACCTTAAACATGACAGAGGCATGCAGAGAACCAGCATTTGAGAGGAGAGATAGGGCGCTCAGAGGTACAGGGTATTTGTGAAGACGTTAGTGATTGCTAATGGTAATATCTTTCCCAAAGACCCCATGTATGATAATTAGTATTGCCATAGCATGTAAGAGTTGCAAGTTTAGGACCTGCCATACAAGCACAGAATAAGAGACCGGTGCTCATTAAAACCTTAAATATAGGATAAGAGACAAGAAATGGATTCAGACAAATGGGTGGCCACATGGCAATGATATGACAAAATGAAATGCTGGGGAGGGTAACAATTTGGCGAGAAAGACGACATGTTTACCGAACTCGGTTGTCTGTAAAAGCTCTCAGGCTTAACTGTTTATCCCTGTGTTCTACCACTAGGTAGAAAATGAGACCAACGTCCTACAAGATGGCTCTCTCATTGACCTGTGTGGGGCCACCCTTCTGTGGAGAACGGCAGATGGACTGTTTCACACTCCAACTCAGAAACACATTGAAGCTCTGCGACAGGAGATAAACGCTGCCAGACCACAGTGTCCTGTTGGGTTAAACACTTTAGCATTTCCCAGCATCAACCGTAAAGATGTGGTAGAAGAGAAGCAGCCTTGGGCGTACCTCAGCTGTGGTCATGTTCATGGCTATCACAACTGGGGACATCGCAGTGACACGGAAGCCAATGAGCGGGAATGTCCTATGTGCAGAACCATTGGCCCTTATGTGCCTCTCTGGCTTGGTTGTGAAGCGGGCTTTTATGTGGATGCTGGTCCTCCAACTCATGCTTTCACCCCTTGTGGACATGTGTGCTCTGAGAAATCTGCAAAATACTGGTCTCAAATCCCACTGCCTCATGGTACTCATGCATTTCATGCTGCCTGCCCTTTTTGTGCAACACAACTGTCCGGGGAACACAACTGCATCAAGCTAATTTTTCAGGGTCCAATTGACTGATACCACTTTGCGATGACCACAATAACATTTTCTTTAACAAGTTACTGTGAAGATTTTGCCACTAACTCTAGATTTTACCTTTTTTTATAATGTTATTAATAAGGTGGTAGGGTGGGGATGGGGAACTGACAAGGAAATTGTGAGGGACTGTGGTGGAATTGGGATACATTGATACCTGGAACTTGACAGATATCAGTGGTGTTGCATGCTCAAAAGCAGCGTATTCATGAAGTCTTCTTGGTCAAATTGTAGTATATTTGTAATCTTTTTATTAGTACCCTGGATCAGAAAAAGGTGTCTTAATGATTTTTTTAAGCTAAGATTTTTTAATGGAAAGGTTTTTTCTTCTAAACTTTGACGAGCCTTTAAAAACCTATTTTTCAAATCTAGAAGGAACATGCAGAATGTAACTGTCTTTAATTTGCAATATAATTTAACTTGAATAGTTTCTCAAGGAGCTAATACAGAATGTGTGGACAACCATAGGTGAATGTTCACTGGAGATAATTGGATATGTAAGAGAAAAATTAGCTGCCTAAATTGTAGAGTGTAAAAGCTATTAAAATATCTATTATGGTATAACACAGCTGGCCAAAAAGGCATCAAGGATTACTTGAAACTGAGGAAATCCTGTTTGCATTGATTTCCTTTCAGTGTAATAGATATCCACTGTTCATTATGTATGGTATATGGCTGATTTTTTTTTCTTCTTTTTTTTTCCATTTTTAACCTGCATCTGGTGAAACCGCTTTACTTTTTACGTACATAGTTCTGGTTATTTAAGCCAATGTTCTGTATATGTGCAGTCTGGCCTTTTTAATTCTGCTTAAGTTAGCTTGCCCTAACTGCTCCTTGCATGCCCAGAACCATTGGGTTAATTGAGATGTAGCAAGCCTTTAAAAACTGCACTAATGAAGGGGTAGTGCCGCAGCAAGACAGAAGGTTTAGGTACAACTTATACAGAACTTATTTACATAAACCTGAATTCACAAGAGCACTTAGTTTGTGTTTAAATATAAGCCCGTGGATGGGGCTGTTTAAATTCTCGAGTGCTTCAGTCGATTGTGGTTATATGCTGTTATTTTTTGAAATAAAAAAGCAATTAAGAATAAGTTATTTTTTTAAGCTCACTTACTAGCCAGAATGCTGCAAGGGGAGCATCGTTTCTAGTTCAGCTGAGTATTTTTGTTCAGTTTTCAGCTTGCTGCCATCTGTCACCTTTTTTTGCAGATTGAGATGTGTTTGTATCCATTATTTTTTTTTTCCGAATGTTTGCAAATCAAACGACATTCAAATGTAATCAAATACATGCACCAGGGTGGTACATCTGAAATGGATCACTTGAAATTCCTGACTTTTTAAGAGAGCTGATAAATGTTTACTATGGAAATAATTAAATCAGAATTTCATATGAGATGTACCCTGCCCAGTGTTAGTTTCATTTCATACAGAATGATAACTCTTTGATTTGTGGGTTTTTTCTTTTGCTTTCTGTACTCTTGGTATCTGAGGTATCAATCTATCCAGGTTTAAAAAAAAAAAAAAAAGAGAATTTGGGAGAAAATTATAACATCTCTAGATGAAATCGATCATTCAAGCTCAGTTCTGTTTAATCAACTATAGCTTTTTGCTATACTTGTGCCCTTTGTATAAATATATAATTTATATGATTTTAATATATTCTGTATATATATACTTGAATTGGCCTGTTCATATTTTGGTTGTAAAATTGTTTTATAGTTAACCTTATAAACATTTTACATGTCCCTTGCCAATGGTGATGGGATGTACTTTGTCTGCTGCTGGTTTTAATATAATTTTGCTGTATAAATGTTCAGCATTTTAATAATTTGAAATAGCTTTACTCTTCTTTTCACACTCCTGTTGTTAAAAATATTCTTTTTTTCTGCAGCATTTTCTCTAACAATCCCAAACTATACAGGTTTTGTCCTACTCGGTGATTGGAAATAGGATGAATCTCGTTAACCTAAAACTGTATGCTTCTTCCTAGTGCCTTTTCAATGAGATCCTCTTGTGATTCCGCATTCCGAGTCCTTACTCCCACAAGACAACCTTGTGGCTAATCTTCATCAAGAGTGGCAGCCCAGCCAGACAGGGAAGAAACGCCTTTGGCCTTCAATTCCTTGTCATGGTTTCTGTCATAAACGTGAAGGTGCCTCTTCCTTGTTGCTCTTCAGTGCAAGTTCCTCAGGTCCCACATGCATACTGCAGCATTATTTCTATTTAGCATATACCTCATCTGCGAGAGGCAGTCTCACCTCCACCTCCTCCTTACTGGACTCCGTGAAATACTTAACTCTGTTTCTCACAAGAGAGACTCTGAAAACACGCTTTCAGGAAATGTTCCTTGTTGAAGTAAGGTCACAAGCCCTGTGTTAATTCTGGTGGCCGGAGGTCTTGAGCTCCATGTACGACAACTTCCAAGGTCTGGGGTGGCAACTGTATTGCTGAGCTGATCAAGACTTGCATGCGTAGTCTTTCTCTGAGCATAAATGGATTGTAAAGGCGCAGGTTCCCAGGCATCTCCGTTACCGAGCTGCTTTACCTTCTTCCTTCACTCTTGCAGTTTAATTGCTGCGTCAGGGCTTCATGTAGCCACCCCCTGGGCAAAGTGAACGTATGGCGTTAGAGGAATCCTCACTGGAAATCCTAGCACACCATCTGGTTGTGGTGCGTCTGGCGTGAGCGAGGTGGTAGGCTGGCTAGCGGTTTGTATCCGAGGGAAGCGTCCGTTTGAAAAGACTGTTTTCTGGGAGACTTTTGTTTCTTTCACTCTTGGCAGTTCTGTGTAACACAAGAAATACCGCAGGAAGGACAACTCTCCTCTTATCCGAGAAACAAGCTTCCACAGTTCTTTTGCATGAATCCAGGTACTTTGCCACACCATCGGTATTGAAATCTAGGGCGAATCCAGCAGAGCTGGATTTACTGGGAAGGCAGGAGACTATGTAGCATTATTTTTCTCAAATGCTGCTGCCGCATCTGCTGCTCTGACCGAATGAGGGACCTTTTGGCTGCTTAGCCCTTTTCTCCTTCCCTCCTCTCAGTACACACACACCTTCACTGGCCTGGGAACTCCACTGGAGGAAGGTGTTTCCGGATAAATAAGACCGGTTCTGTTTGGAGCGGGTAAACTTGAGAACCACCCTCAAACTTTGTTTTGAAAGTTCATATATTTCAGGATTTCAGTGTTATGCTGTTTCTTGCACACAATTTCAAGTGCTGGCTATGTATTCTGTAAGGATTTTTTTCACCTGTTCCTGTTGATTCCATTTGAATGCTTCAAAACCAGCTTTGAATGCATAACTTATAGCTAAAAGTATTTTTCTAGTCTAATCTTAAAAAACAAAAACAACCAAACACACAAACTGTCATATCCATGCACGCTGGAGCTACACTACTTTCCTTTTTCCTGGCAACTTTTTGGTATTGCTGAAGTCTAAATCGACAACTGAGTGGTGAGTGTTGTTCTTATTTTGAATCATGGTCCAAGTTGTACAAAAGAGTTGGCGTGATACTGCGTTTTAATCACAAATTTTTTTCCAATGTGGTCACTCTGTGCCTCAGGGTACAGTAAATAGTACTCTACTGGCAGAGTAATTGAAGGGAGATTTATTTTTTTCATTGTGAGGGTGGGAATGGGACTCAGAAAAGACAAAAGCCATTGTCAGGCTGGTTCCAGTGGGGACAGAACCACCTTGAAGCAAAGACATGCCAGGAACCGATCAGAAATGTGATTGTAGCTGTTCCCGCTTTCAGACCTGCTTCACGCTCTGAAAAGGATTTTCCTCAGGGCATTAGAAGCTCTGGGATGACATGGAAAGGCTGTGATCCTTCCCCACAAAACACCCTGCTGTTTTAATGGCAGGTCCTGGCATTTGAGGCTTGTGCTTCAGAGCCTGAGCGAGGAGCAGGGATGCTGCCTGAATCACAGCGAGGAACTGCAATAGTCTCTGAAGGGAACTTACTTATTTCTCAACTCCTCACACCACCCAAAAGAACCCCTTGGTTTCAGCTGTGGTAAGTCTGCGGCAGCACTGATGGAGTAGCTGATTGCTCTGCTCACCGGTTTTTCATTCTTCTGGAAGCAGAAGGAAGCTTCTGCAAGACCATCATGTTTTTTCTTCATCCAGCTCACAGTCTTGACCCTTTTCTGGGCTCAGAGACCTGTCGGCAGTGATGGGGCCATCTTGAGACCTGATAGAGGCTTTTAAATGCATTTTCAGTGTGGTAGGAAAACTGACCTGGCTTGGTCCCTCCTTTTGCTTAAGAGCTGCAGATACGCTTTTGAAACAAGCTGTGCTTGTCTGCTTTTTGCAGAGGAACGCTCCGTCACGGGTGGTTGAGTCTGGTTTTCCCCGAGACTTGCTAACCTGCCACATTCAACGCGGACAGGAATCGCCAGGTAGAGCTGTTGATGGGAGCAGGTAGGAACTGATGTCTGTTAGGTGCTTGAGCAGGGTAGCCGTGGGCAGCCCTGCTCTTCTGCAGCGTTCTGGCCAAGGATTCCTCCTCCTCTTCCCCTTTTGCTCAGTTTTCAGCCTCTTGTGAGTTCTTGGCTCCTCTCGCTTTCTATTTATCCACGTAGTTGCAGGTAAACAAGTAAATACAGCTTGGAAAGAAAACAAGGAAGAGAATTAAAAAGATACCTTCAGGCTTGCTTATCTCTTCAAGGAAAACACAAATTGGAGTTGCAAGTGTCTCTTACAGATTTTTCTCATTATTCTGATATTTTTTTTTTTTATGAGCACCCTTCACAAGTCTCCACACTTGGTGGTGTGAATTAAAAGGAAAAACGTAGAAGGTAAAGCTGGGTTTGGGTGGGCGGGGGGTGGAGGAGAGGGGGTAGTTTCTAGGATGAAGTCGCAGTGGTTCTGTAGGCCCCGCGCAAACCTCCTCCCACTGACTGCAGCAGATGCTTCGGTCTTGAAAGAACAGTGGAGTCGGCCTCGACGGGTAGGAAAGTCAGAGCTTTACTTTTCTGTGTTGACCAGAGTTTTCATTTATTGGCAGCGGAACAAAAATACAAGTTGCTTGGACCACCAAACTGCAGGCAAAACTGGTGGCTGTCAAGATTTCCTTTCACGGGGGCATATTTCTACTTTCCTGGTGGGCAAGCCAGTCTCCAGGTCACCTGGAAGTCCCTTCTGGTTGTGTCACGGTGATTAGGGATGGGTATCGCTTTTCCCTCGGATTAAAGACGCCATGGAGAGCTCCTGGAAGGCTCCTTCTTGTGGCACAAACGTAGGAAAAGTCTTCACACACAGCGAGCCCTTTACGATGAAGTGATGTTTACCTTGAAACGGTGTTAGCAGCTGTTAAAACTTCTGGGTATATTTGTAGAATTGGTCTTTTATACACCATGTGAAATGGACTGAAATACAATTTCTTTGTTGCTGTACCCGTGGAAGTACAAGCCATTTTACAGGAAAGAAAACCTTAAAAAAAAAAAATTAAAATCTTATCTCAGTATTGTCACCGACTCCTTCAGTTTTTTTCCCTGATGGTTGGTTGTCAGGGTTTAACTTTGATTTGCAAAAACTTATAACTTACTTCAAAAATAAGCAGTTTTTCTTCCTCTTTTTATCTCCTTTCTTCTACTCCTCAACAAACAAAAGCCTTTGAGGATTCGAAGTATTCAAGGTAGCGGAGTGTGTTCAGGTGTGAGTGCCCTGAAATTGCAGTTAATTCACTTCCCTGATTTTTAAATCGAACCGTTTGTTTTCAATGCCAACTGCCTTCTTGCGGTGTTAACATAATTGCTAAATAAAAGCAATTTCCAGGAATAATATGCTTTGTGACTCTTAAAATTAATTTCCATAATGCTATTTCAGTGTTTTGTTTGCATCTGTGTATTCAGCCCTCTTTGTATGCTGTCCCTGTGCGTACATAAGCTTCATTTTTTAAAATGAGCTAAAACGAATTGTCTTCTTTTTTGTTAAGTAGGGAAAAAAAAAAAAAAGTTGGCGTGAGCATTGGAAAGGGAAATAAGGATATCAGCGGCTTTCTCTAGATGTGGTCGTCTGCCAGCTGGCGATCGGGCTGCCTCGTAATTGAAGGGTGATAAATACTTCCCTGGGAAGATGCTCCCAGACGAAAGGGAGAGGCTTTGGGGTTATTTGTGTGTAACTGTGTCCAGCTCTCTCCGTAGAAGAGCAAAGCCTCTTTCCTCTGGGACCGTCGCTGTCTGCCTAGGGGACAGCTTCGTTTCGGAATACCTCAAATGTGCTCCAAGTGGGGCAGGCACTGGATGGATGCGGTGAGACCGGTCCCTGCCCTGGAGGGTTTCTGAATTAGGGCTTTCTGGAAGAAAAGCAGCGCCCGGGTGAAGAACAACCGTTTGTACCTGAGCAAAGATGGGGGTGAGCCTGGTTTCCTTACAGCAGTTGGAGGCAACCTCTGCCGGGGGCGTTGGTGGGGAGAGGTTTCCGCTGGTCCGTGGAGGAGAGAAGCCCAGAGGCGGGACAGGAGCTGGGAGAGGGAGGAACGGGGAGTGCTCCGGGCTGAGGTGCTTGGCCCTGTCTCTCTCTTCCAAGACAAGTGTTTCAGCCCAGATCCAAAAGCATCCCTACGGTACTCCTCAGTGGTAACCTTTTTTGAGGTTATTTTTATATTTATATTTATAATTATGTGCCGATTTTATATCAGTTCTATTGGACAACGCTGCCAAGTTTTGGGTTTTGATTCAAACCGACAGCTTTCGGTCTGTTCTCAGTTCATTATATGCAGGGCAACAGGACTAACCACGGCCCTAATGATCCCATTCCCTTGCTGCTTTTCTCCCCGTTCTTCCAGCTCCCCGAGGGAAGGTGCCGTGCTCTTGTTCCCCTCCTGGCTGAAGAGTGTGTGTGTGCCTGTGCCTGCCCCTCTCTGTACCCTGGCTGCAAAACTCCGCTTCTGAGGTGCTGCAGCGTTCGTGCTGCCGGGAAACGACCTTTGCGAGAGGTTTCCCGAGCGTTTGTGATTCCTGCTGTTCTTTCCCTTTCAAGGCACTGCCGTATGGATGCATAATATTTTTAGGAAGGAACTTAAGAAATCTCTTTCATGTAAAACGAAGGCAGGCAGAAGTTTGACAGGGGAGTTTGAGCCTGGTACTACTTTTCTTTTTAACTCGCTGAAAACTCACATCTGAAGACGGGCTTGAAACGAGGGAATGCGTAACAGCAGGAAAAACCCAAGGGAAAGGGTGGAGGGAGGGAAAACGATCAGGAATAATTCTCCCCATGAGGGTCCAGATGAGGATTGGGCTGAGCTTTGTCCAAGCGATGTCTGTACAAAGTGGGGTCTCCTGGTGTTAGATGCGATTCAGCAAACCCTGCCTGTGTGCGTACCGGGGCTTGGTGTGTTCCCCAGCCTCTGCCCTCATTCCTAGTCCTGGGAAAGCTGCTTTGCTTTCCTTCTCCCACGGATTGTCTTGTCCTGTTTGGAAGCCTTGATCTCCACTGAAGTTTCCAGGTCCCTGCAGAAAGGCACTGGAGTGCTGCCGCGGGCACCCTCGCCGCGGGGGCTGTATGGCAGCGAGCGAAGAGGGCGAGCGGCTCTGGCTCCTGGCCTTCCCCTCCTGCGCCCTCGGGGTGGACGTTTTCCATTTCCCCTTCCCTCGCTAAAGCACTACAGAACTCCCCAGCCCTGCTTCGGAGGCTTGAAACAACAATTTGAGGGTTTCCTGAAAGAAATCTGGCTTTTGACTAAAGGCTTTTATTCCCTCCCTCCCTGCGAGCAGAAAATTAAACATTTCCCTTTTCATGGGAACATTCCCTGTAGAAACCAGTGTCTTCCTCCGTGTGTCTGTTCTCCTTTCACCCTCCGTGTGCTCCCAGGACAGCTGTTCCTCCGGTAAGATTTCTTTTCTCCCTCCCCTCCCTTCCCATCAGGATGCACCACCCCAGTCCCGGAGTCCTCTGGAGGGGCCCTACATCTCAAGGTCCTCCTGCCTTTCCCGTGGCTGGGAAGAGCCAGCCCCTCCTCGGGAGGAGAGCCAGGAGGGTCGCTCCCAGCCAGATCGGGAGCGGCTGGGGATTTGAGCGCATGTAATCGAACGTGTCTAGACAGCCAGGAGCCTCCAGCGGAGAGAACAGCGCGTTTTACAGGCGATCCCTGATGTACGAGGAGAAATCATTCCTCCTGGATGCACGTGTGGGCCAGATGTTCTGCTTCGATTTGGCTGCCGTGATCTGCAGGCTCCTGAGCTGTGTCGCCAGCAAGCAGCGATGGTGGGCTCCCGTCCTCCTGCCCGAGGTGAAATTCCCCAGGCAGGGATGTGCACGTGTGCAGAGAATGCAGAAAGGACTCGGATGTGCCAGGACAGGCCAGGGACGCTCAGGGAATCTGAGAAACTTCAGGTTTGGTCTCTCCCCGCGTGGTTCAATCTGGGAGCAGTAGGTCTGGTGCATCCCGGGTGGACTTGCTGCAAGCCATCGGGGTGGAAAATGCATGCCAAACAGCTCTCTGTATGGGGCTTCCAGCATACGGAAACACAAACATCCAAACCTCTTTTCTCACTAGGATGGAATTTGCAGGGGAAGGAAGAGGAGATTTATATTAATTTAAATAATTCCTAGCCCCACATCAAGCGGCATCTCTAGGCTCGGTGGAAGGCTGGTGTATTTAAGGCAAAGGAGCAACTTGCTTGTCTTCATCCTAAGCATTGTCTCATCTGATTTCCAGGGAAGGTGATTTCTTGTTGGTCTTTGCTCACAGATGCAAAGCTCCGCTGCTGTAGATGGCTTTAAACAGAAAAAGATCTGATTTAGATAGTTTCCCCCACTCAGAAAACCTCAACGAGTTTGGTGTGAGCAAACTCCGCAGTGGGCATCATCCCTCCTCCGTCAACGTCCAAACAGAAGTGTCGGAAACGGTTTGTTGGGCAGAAACGCGCAGAGTTTTAAACTCTACTGTGAAAACCAAATTTAAATACTGAAAAAAAAAAATCTCTATGATGACATGTCCAGAAGGATTGAGAGGTTCAAGGCAATGACTCCACAGTGGTTCTGGTCCCTGCAAACACCATGTGTGCCAGCAAATACACCAGAAACTTCCTCAAAAGCCCAAAGTCTTTTCAAAGTGATTCACGACGCCAGGCCGGCGGCGGGGAGAACCCAGGACTTGTTTGCGGATTCGACGGACTTGGCATATTTTGTATTCAAGGTCTGCGATCAATCAAGAGAGAGCCTGCTAGGAAATAGGGCCCTGGCCCCTCATCTCGGCAGAGGCAGATCAGTGCCCTGCTGCAGGGGCTGCAAAACTACCGCGCTACGTACGCCTCTCCGGAGCTGGCTTCCTTTTAAGGGAAGTTTTTGGAAATAGATCTGGGTTTGGGAGGAATTCTCCGAAGCGCGGCTGTGGTTAGGCTGGGAGGAGAAAGCACCGTTACCATCCCTGCCTTTGCGGCGGCTTCCTTCCTCTGCATCTCCCGTGCTCTACGAGCAAGGACCAAAGCAGCCCCGTCCTGCGTGAACTGAAGATGTGCTCACGCCGATGGATTTCTCTGGGGGAGGAAAAAAAACACCCCACCCAAATATCTTGATTTTGAAGCAAAGAATAAATTCGCAATGGGAAAGCAGAGCAGCTGATGGATGCTGGAGCCCAGGGTTCGCTCCGGCAGCCCGGCCTGAGGCACAGCCTTCCTTCGGGACCCTGCTGAGAGCAGGGAACAGCGCTAACAGCTTCCAGCCCCAAGAGATGCTCGGATGGATTTCCAGCTCATTAATAGCAAAGTCCCAGGGTGGTGGCTCATCATGGATCCCCCTGCGCCCCATGGGGCTCCCCTTCGGCCAGGGCTGGTGTTGACCTCTCCGTAAGCCACTTCGCCTGTTTTTATCGATATTTTACAGTCCTGCTGTCAAACATCAGGCTGTTCAAAGTCAAAAACCTGCTGGACGCTGCTCTGTATTCCCTCCGGTGTGCCGGGCTGTTGGTAAACCTGAGCGTTATCTCGTGAAGAAGGAGAGCACGCGTGCGTGGTGCTTCTTTCCTACACAACCACCCAGCGGAACCAGTTGGTTTGGCATTTCTGTGTTCTTTGGGTTGAATCCTGCCCAAATGCACGTGGGTTTCCCCCTGAGGCAGACGCCTGGTGGGGAGCAGCCTGGGTCACCCTCCTTATTTGCTCCCCGATCTGCCCTAAACCACCTCTCCGTTTTTCTAGGATATCCTTGCTATCCACAATTAATTAGGCATTATTAGCAGCACTGTTTTGGCTGCCGCTTGGCTCCATGAGGTTTCTTGCCTCCCGTTTTTCACAGGAATGGCGCCATGATGTGCTGGGGTGACTGGCTGCTACTTCCACTAACACCAGTAAGAAATGCCCTTCTCCACCCAGCCTGGCAATGCACGAGCACCCTGCACCCAGGCGGTGCTTTTTACTTCTCTGCTTTTCTCTTTTCTTTCTTTTATTTTTTCTTCCCCCCCTAGCGATAGCATCAAACTGCGCACTCCAGGATTTACAAGGTAAAGCTGCTCCTCAGGGAATACGACAGTCGAAGTCCCGGGAGCTTTTATTCCCCGGTGATTAGCTGGGTGCTCCCACCGGCCCTGCACCGTGCCGAGCAGCACATCCATTTTATTTAATCGGATTACGCGAAGTGTTTTGCTGTGCCACGGCAGGGTGAGGCAGGCCCCGGGGCTGGGATCGTCTCCGTCCTCGCTCAGGTTTGGGGAGCCCTGTGAAGCGCTGGTCGGGGATGGAGGAGCCCATGGGGAGGGCTGGGTGCACTCTTCGGGGACGCTCACCGGGTCACTGCATGGGGTTTTCCCTTAATTTCCTCAGCAGGAGCAGGAATCGGAGTGTTTTTTTCTTTCTGCCTGGTCTTGGGTGCGGGATGCAGCCGCGGAAAATGAGGATTCACCCTGTACCCACATCCAGCTCCTGGGAGCCGCGCTGACTTGTTCAGCAGACATCCCTGTCACCCAAGAAGGGCTTTTTCCTAGGATTTTACCTGCAGTTTTATGGCCATCTCCTGCTTTTCTAGCAAATCCAAATCCAGCGGAGCAATAAGGTACCTGACACCCACCCCATCACCATCCCGGCCACCGCTGCTGAGCATCAGGATGGGGACCTCCGAGGTGCCTTGGGTACCAGAGGGAGCTTCGGGTGCAGAGTCAGATTCCTGGAGCTTCCCACCACCTATTGTGGCTTCATCCAGAGTTTTCTTCCCCCACCCCGGCCTTATCTGCTTTGTTTTAAGGATTAGCATCTGGAGCTGCATGAAAGTATCAGAACTGCAGCTATCTTTTCTTCTTCTTTTGCTTTTTTAAAGCCCGTATGGTTGCAGGGAGCAACACAAACCTGAAGAGCAGACACATCAAAAGAAAGCCAATTATAGAACACTTTTTTTAAAAAAAAATTAAGACAATTTTGAATAATAGCAATGTACAAGTGAGTTTCTAAAAAATCTGCCTACTTTGAAGCCAGTCTCATGACTTAGGAATATTGAGAGCTGACAGTCTTGGATACAGGCATTTCCTTGAGTTTGTTTGGAAAAGTGCAACTAGATTTGTGCAAAGCTGAGTGTGATGAGCTCAAAGCACCCCGACCCGGTGGGGTGTGTTGGAGTTAAGTGAATATGGTTTCTTTAGTTTGGGGGATTTAGCAGGAGGGTGACGTTTCTCCCAGATGTGCTGGGGTTTTGGGAAAGAGCCCAGCCTATGAAACCTGTTCCGTTGGTCCTTTGAGCGCTTCTGGGTGACAGTCCTGGCCCTGGAAAGGAGATGTTGGGACTGTTTTACCCTTGGCCACATCCTTACCTGCCTCAGGAGACCCATGTGGTCTTCCTGAAATGCTGTGAGGTGTGAGAAAAGAGCAAGCTTGGGCTTTATTTCCCCTTTGGAGCATGGGCTTTCACAGGGTTTGCTGCTTTGGAGACCTAAGGCTGCAGGCAGGTCTTAATAGGAAGGAAGGGCTGGAGGAGACTGAGGAACAGGCTGGGTTTCCCTGTTTCCCTGTGTATCTCCAGCTTTTGGGTGCGTAGGGCGGTGTGGGATGCTGTTGTGGGTGTCATCCCTGTGTATGACGTTTGTCATATAAAGTCCACCCTAATCAAGCTGCTGGTAAGAATACAGCTAAAGGCATCGCTGGTGAGCTTTTAAAATTACTTTTTATGGTTGAACTTCTAATGCGAGTGCACGAAGGTGCAGCGCGGGCAGAGGCCGGTGTTGGGTCCATGGGTGGGTGTCAGGGTGCTGGTTGAGTCCACGGGGACTCATTGGCTTGGGCATGGGATACCCAGTGATTTTGTGCTTCGCCCCCCTCGGTGGGCTGGGCCGGTTTGCAAAGCTCGTACTGGGGCATCTTTGGGTGGCTCGGTGAGTTACGGAGGAGTCACGGCGCGGGACCAGCCCGTACGTTGTGTGGCTGCTGGTTTGGGCCCGTGCACGGTGGCACCCTGCTGTAACCCCCTCACCAAAGGCCATTGCACCCACCCGGAGAGAACGTGGGCTCCCAGGCACCCCCCCGCCGTGCCATGGGAGATGCTGCGGGACTGTCAGAGCAGCATCGCTCAAAAGAGAAGCTCAGATGCAGCATCGGGTCCAACGGGGGGCCATGAAGATGACCTGAGGGCTGGACACCCTCTGCTGTGGGGACAGGCTGGGAGAGCTGGGGGGGGGGTCAGCCTGGAGAAGAGAAGGCTCCGGGGAGACCTTCCAGCCCCTTCCAGTCCCTCAAGGGGCTCCAGGAAAGCTGGGGAGGGACTCTGGAGCAGGGAGTGTAATGATAGGATGAGGGGGAACGGCTTCAAACTGAAGGAGAGGAGATTTAGGTTGGATATTAGGCAGAAATCCTTTGCTGTGAGGGGGGTGAGCCCCTGGCCCCGGTTGCCCAGAGAAGCTGTGGCTGCCCCATCCCTGGAGGGGTTCAAGGCCAGGCTGGACGGGGCTTGGAGCAGCCTGGGCTGGTGGGAGGTGTCCCTGCCCAGGGCAGGGGGCTGGAAAGAAATTGCCTTTAAGGTCCCTTCCCACCCAAACCATTCTGTGATCCTATGATCCCCAGCGCTGCAGGATCCCGCCAATCTGGACAGAAGAAGGGATGCGCCTAGTTTTTTTCCTCAGAGATGGACTGTTTTCCTCCCCTCCCCAAAGCCACTTTGCTTTCGCGGCGAGGGCTGGGTTGTCACCGCCGCGCTGTAACTCACCGGGGAGCGTCAGCGCCGCGGCGGCCAAACGCAGCGAGCCCTCAGCGGATGCTCAGCTCCCGCGAGACACAGCCCTGTGCGGGCCGTGCTCTCGCTGTCTGGCACTGAAAAATAGACACACACACCGCCCCCCCCCAAAAAAGAAAAAAATCCAGAGGGTTTTCCCCAGTGACTTTGGCAGGAGGAAGAGTGGAGCTCAACAAATGACGCGATGAAGGCACAGCTCAAGGTCTTGCTGATGGCTGTCGTGATAAAGGTCCCGGGGTGCTGGGAGAGGGCTCTATTTCCAACGAAATACTTGCCCTAATAAAGCGACTGTACGGTTTTTTTCCAGATGTATTTAGGGCTAGGAGGCTAAGACGGAAATTCCTAACTGAATTCCCGTCTGTGGGATAACACTGTTTCCTCCGTTTTCCCTGCCAAGAATCACTTAATTATGAGTAATTAAATAAAAAAAAATAATAAAGCCAAATTAGGGCTTTGATTTAGCTTCAAAATGCTGAAGGATTTGGGGAGGGGGCAAATGGAAGAAGGGAATAAATAAATAATGAAGCCAGTGACCTCCAGTGTGGGCAGGACGTGGCACAGGGTGGAGGGGGATGCAGGGATTTTGGCCACCGTCAGGAGCCGTGTCTGGTACAGCACCGTCCCGCGCCGCTGCTGGAGCCGGGGATGCTTCTCCATTCCTTAAATAAGCAAGGCTCCCCCTCGCCAGGAGAGTTTAATTGTGTCATTTCCCTCGTTAATCTCCCTGGCAGAGCAACCCCCTTGGTTTGCTGCAGGGATTTGGGGCTGCTGTGAAGGACCGGCGGCCGCTGGCTCATCGGTGGGGGGAAAGATGCAGCTTTCCCAGGAAAACCCGATGTGTTTGGACAAGGAGCTAGTTCTCAGGTGAGGTGAAAAATCTGAGCCGTGGAGCATTTGCGATCAACATTTTTTTTAGGATTAGTTTAATTTTCCTTTCCCTGACAGGGATTTGAGTATGGACCCTCCAAAATGCAACACTTAAAGCAGCAAAATGATGCCAACGTGTAACTTTATCCCTGAGAAATTACAGGTTTTGCTCAACCCTCATCTTATAGAAAACAGGGGGGGTGTCCAGTTTTGAGATTTCCATCCCTCAGCTCCAAGTCAGCGAGGAAAACCTGGATATTTTGAGACTCTGGGTTGAAAAATGTCTTTTGCTGACTGTTTGCCCTGGAGACGCTGGGTAAAATGGTTTTATTTTGAAAGTGCTGAAAAACCGCGCACGGGTCTGGGGCTGTCAAACACCTGCGCTGGTTTTTGGGGAGCCTCAGATCCCCACACGTGCATTTCGCCCTGCCAGGGCTGCGGCGTTTAGGTCCTGGCAATAAACTGCTCCTGTTTCTCCTTGGCCTGGGTGGATTTGCAACCCAGGGGATGCACGTGGCGCAACAAGATACACATCGACACCGTGTGTGTCCCAGCCCCTTGAGGACAACCTCTTGGGCTTGGTGGCTTTGGAAACGCTCCCGGTTTTGTGGGAGAAGGGGAAAGAGCTGGAAGCGGTGGAGGGAAAATGTGATGTTGAGGGAAGTGGGTGGGGGAGAATGGAAAAGGAGGGACGGGCTGACCCTTTCGCGGGTGTAGGTTACGATAGCCGTGAGGGCAATAAAACAGGCGTGAATTTGGGGTGGAACCCATTTCCATAATCTCTTTCCCCAGGGCTTGGTCCACCCATTTCGGCATGTGGCCCGGCTCCCCTCCAGCTGATGGATAAGGCGGCGAGGAGGCGATGAAAAGTGCTTGCACTGATCACATCCGTCCGAATTCAGTTGTGGCGGCGGAAATCACCCCCAGCTGCCAGCTGTGACGGTGCTGTTTCGCTTTGGCTGTCGAGAGATTCAAGGGCAAAAGAATAAAGTCATTAGCGCAGAGCTGGAGCGGTGAGTGGTCCTGGAGTGGCTCCAGGCTGGGATCACGGAGGGACCGGGGGTGCTGAGCATCCCTGTCCTCGCCCAACGTGCCCATTCATCGCCCAGAGGTGGTAAATGAAAGGTGATGGGTGTCACCCGCCGGCTCCCGTGGCACAGACCCGCAAATGCTCCTCTCCAGGTGGGTGTTTGGGTGTCTTATACAGAGAGTGTGAGATAACATAATGTGTATGAGATGGGAAGGTGCAGCCCGATGGGATGCCGGGTTCCTCGGCAGCTGCCCGGACGCAGCCGCGGGGCGGGAGAGGAGGCAGCGACGGCGGGGGGGTGGCAGGGCGAGGGCTGGCGGCCGCGCCAGAGCCAAGTTTTTACAGCAAATACTAAGCTTTGCCTTATCTGTTTGTGCTAAAGCCGCGGTCTTCTTCAAAAGAGACCGAAATCCAACGCAACCAGGATTTTTGTGGTTGATGCAAGGTACTTAATGTTCCCATTTAATTAAAATTTGGGCAGGGGTGGGACTGCAAACAGCCGGGGCTGGGATGTGCTGGGTGAGGGCAGATACGCCTGTTTGCTAGACACTAGGGCATGGGACACCCCCACGCTCCCGTGCACCCCCAAAACTCTTCCTTAGCAAATGTGTTGGGGGGATTTGTGTAGGATGCCCAAATCCTGGAGGTGGAGGTGGGACAGAAAAATGCCTCCTTTTTGTTCAAACCAGATGTCAAGGCAGAGAAATTTGGGGAAAGCCAAATATTTCCTGGCCCGATGGGGGATGCTGGTTGAAGTTTGCACTTTGTTTTGGTTAAAACAGCCGTGAGCATCATCTCCGGGACTGATTCAGTGCCTGCCCATTGTCTCTCTAGGATGACCGGGAATAACAGCTTGTATCTTCCCTCCCTGGCTGTAAAATTCTTTTAAACCTTTTGCAAAAAGCCTGTAGGTTTTGAGAACATATTTCTTATGGGGGGAAAAAAGATGAAAAGTCCCAGGGACTGTCTCGAGCAGCCCTGGCTGTGATCTTTAGCTGCCTGGGAGCGAGCCAGGGGCAGGGATGCAGGCTGAATACCAAGGTCTCCCGTGGCTGCGGAGGACAGGATGATATATTTTTGCAGGGCAGTAAAACCCGCTCGATGCCAGGCTCGGGCAGGAGCTGGGGCTCTGATCTGCTCCTTTCTCACCTCCAGGTACACCATTCCATGGCTCCAGCCCCACGCCGGCACAGCACATTCCCAATATCCCATCCTCGTGGCAGTTCTCGAGGCGTGAGTGATGCCGAGCAGGGGCTCGCCTGGACCCCGCGGTTTTTGGGCAGCTGTTGAAAGAGACTCTATTACAGAGCACTCTGTATTCAATCTCCCCCCACCCATCTAAATCACGGGGAAAGGTTTTATATACGGCTCTGACAGCACCGAACGGCTCTACCGGAGAGGGATGCAGGGAATTTATAGCGCACCGACTGCTGCCGGGTAATATGCAGGGGAAGGATTTCTGGATTTATCGGAAGGGGAGTGCAAACTTATGGCAGGAGCTGACTGGGAATCTTCCCAGCTCAGGGGGTTTAACCTGTGGGACCGAAGGTTTTTAGGGCTGATGCGGGGGTGTGAGGATTGCCCTGAGGGGTGTCCGGGCGCCCTGTCCCCTCCCGGCGACCAGGGAGAGCATATCTGGGGGGGGATGCACAATTTTCTGATGCCAGACAGCTGCAGCGGGAAGGGGGTGAGAGATGAGCCGGGTTTTGGGAGGCAGGAACTGCTGCCCAGCATCCCAAGGGCTGCATCCTGACCCTGAGCAAGGCTGGATGAAGGCTCAGGACAGGAGCGGAGGGTTCCTGCGTTCCCCTTTGGCTCTCCCAGGCGCTTCCACAGCATCAGCAGCGCTCCGGGTGCTGCGCTCCTTCACCTTGAATCAAAAAAGCAGCCAAATTTCGAGCCCAGCTGGGTTTCTGCAGATGGAAGGAAAGGCTGAGCTTGTCCTGAGCTCACCGGAGGCTGTTCCCTCCTGGGATGGACCCTTCCCTGAAGGCACCGAGAGGCTGAATCACTGCTTGGAGGGTGGGTTTGGTTAGTGCTGGTGGGGGCTTTCCTCCAGCATCCCCTGCTCTGCACCTCGTCCCTAAACTCTGCGCACCAGTCCTGCACCCAGAGACTCCCTCTGTGCCTGCTTTTCCAATTTAGTCTCTTTTACTCACAGCATTTTTGAGTCTTCATCGGCTTGGCGATATCTTTTTTTCCTCTCTCTTACCCTTCGCTACCATCAGCTTTCTGACACAGGAGTTTTATTGGAATAAAAGTAGATTTTTTTTATCTCCCAAGCCTGTTTATTAAACTCTCTCCCTTCTTTCACAGCAAGCTACCGCCCACCCTCCCGGATGTTTGTCGATTCAAATCAGGTTTAATCAACTCACAATACTGGACGCAGTAAAATTGGATTTCTGAAAGCCCAATAAAGTTGAGCCACCGCGCTGTACCGTAGCTCGAGGAGCTCAGATTTCATCGCATCGTGTCGGCAGCCGCAAGAAACGGCCCATAAGAAACTCATCTACTGCGCTCCGGCAAGCTGCTAAAAATGGATGAAGCCTCTCCCGAAGAAATATTGACTATTAGTATTCTTATTAACATTCTGCTGTCAGAAATGACCAGTGGTAATAAATACAGCCGTATCTTTTCATCGTCCTGCCCGTTCATCACTGTCTGGCTGAGGTTCCCTCGGGGCCGGGCACGGTCCCCGTCGCCCCGCATCGCCCCGTCTCCTCACCCAAAAGGAGCCGTTTCCCCTCATGCTGTAACCTGGATTATTTTTGTTGTTATTACTATTATTTCCTTTTTTTCTTTTTGACTCGGCAAACCGCAGGGCAGGACGGAGCCCCTGAGAACAGCTCGCTCTGCGTCTCCCCCGGCAGAAGGTCTCAGGGCCATGGGAAAGGGCAGGATGCGGTCCAGGTGCCCGCGATGCTCCTGCTCCCCTCTAATTTAGATTTCTACAGTTACAACGAGAGATATGGGTAAACTTGGATTATCCTCACGTCTTGTTTCTTCCCAAATCTTGGGCGAGCCTTAGCGCCGGGGTAAATCAAGCTGTATTTATGCCACTGCTTTGCACTAAGCCTGGCAGAGCTGCCCTTGCCCTGGGTCACTGCCTCCTTTTCCCGGTGCAAACCTTCCCAGGGCCGCTCCGTAAACCTAATCTGGGAACCCATCCGAATTCAACCAGCATTTTTCTCTTTTCTTTGCAGGTTGTCATCCCAAGGAGCTCCTGATCTGTCTGGATGTGTCTCCAGCTTGGCACCAGTCGTGTATGGGAGAGGGAATAAGCGGTGGTGGGGGCAGAGGGAGGAAAACTGCTTTTTTTGGAGTATTAATGGGACTGGTGGGAGGCAGCAGGTCTGGGCTTGACTCTTTGCCCAGAAGCGTTACCTGGATGAGAGCAAATCGTCAGCAAAATCCCTGTTTACAAACTCATTTAAAGGCGGGACAGGGCCCCATGTCTCCTTTAATTCTGGCATTTTCCCTCGCGTGCTGCAAAACCAGCCGCTGAGCAAGTGTGTGATAGATAATGATGTAATTAATGCCAAGGGGGAGCCAATCCATGTATTAACAAACATTTTTTTTTCCCAACACAGGACAAAAGGAGGCAATTTCCTTCCTCCCACATTCTTCTGGCTGTTGGGTTTCACCGCTCCTTCTCGCAGGGCTCGCAGCGTTCAGCTCTGCCCCAGCAGGAGCCTGCGCCAGAGGGGGAATCCCAAGGAATGATTTCCGCGTTTAACACCAATCGATCACGAAGCGGCTGCAGCTCCACGGAGAGACGGCTCCTGCAGACCAGCAGCTCCGGGCAGGCTCCGCTTTCGGTGCAATCGATGGCGTAAGCCCTGGATGCCCTTCAGTGCCGTTGGTGCGATGGCGATGGAGGATGCTGCGAGGGTGAGAGGTGGTCCCTGGCCATGTCATGGCCATACCTTGTTCCACGGGGTCAGAAGGGGGGTCCCTTGGCCATGACCATCTCCAGGGTCTCTGCTCGCTCCACTGATGCTTCATAAATTCATCTCAAGGTAGAAATCCCTCCCCCAAAAAAGCGGGGCTCAGCCACCAGCCCCCCACAGTGGTCACCGTGGCCATGTCCCCACGAGCGTGGGGTTGGTGACAGGAGGGTGGCCGTGCCCTGATGACAATGCAGGGGACCATCTGGGAGATAACACAGACCTTGCTGGTTGCCAAAAATAGCCTTTTCTTAATAAATTTGTATTAGCATCGCCTCCACAGCCCGGTGTGCTCCCCCATCCCTGCGGCAGCACAGCAGGTCCCCGCGGAGGGGACATGACGGCTTTCTCCCATATTTAGCCCCAGGGGGAGGCAGCATCCCACTGCGCCGTGCCCTCTACCTTCCGCTGGGCTGGGAACGGGGGCTGTGGAGCCAAATATCCCCCTGTGGATAACAATACAAGAGCTTTTGTGGATCTGCGCCCATGAAACCAAACCTCAGGGCGTTTGGGCTGGGGTCTCAGCACCGCTCAGGGATTTAGCTGTGGGGTGATGGCATCCCTGCCCCAGCGCACCAGCGTAGCTGTGGCCAACAAGGACCAGCTCAGATGGGGCTTTGCTGCTCTGGGGGAATGAAATATTCACTGAGCAGCGAGCGAGCTGTCCCTGCTGCCGAAAAGCAGTGTCTTAATGGGTGGGAACAAGTGCTTATTGGCCAGCCTGGGGTAAAAAAATGCCATAAAGGCAGCTTAAAGCCAAGTAGGGGCGTTAGAACAGGTTTCCTCCCAAGGCATCGGTGGCCATTAATTATCCAGAGGCAAAAGCACGGGGACATGGTGCAGATTTCCCGCTCGTGGTGTGTCTCGACACACCGGACATCTCCAGCAGAACCCCCTGGCTCCCCTGCCGGCTCTGGGAATGAAATTCCAGCCAATTTCTGGGTGTCCTGACGCAATTTCCAGGTGTCCCAACCCACCCGGTGCAGAAATTGGCAGCTCCAGAATAAATCAGCCGCAGCACAGAGGTGAGGGGATACGAGCGGGAGATTGGATTAAGGCGCGAAGGTGGACAAGACAGATGGCGGGGTGGGAAGGGATGAAATGGGCTGGTGGAAATCGAAAGGGAAAAGATGACAAGGATGCCGGGCTCACTAAAAAAGACAAAGTGCTGGGATTTTCCTGCGGGGAGCTGGGAGAAAAGCAAAACACTGAGGAACGTGTTCCGTGGCCATCCGTGCTGGGTGCTTTTGGGATGTGGTGGGCTTTGCTGGGCTGAGCACAGCAGGACCTGGCCCATCCCAGCCCAGCAGGAAGAGAGTCTGTAATTTTTTAATTAAGAAGAAGTACTATAACGAATTTTTAAATATGTTTTGAATGGCTCCATCATAAATTAAGGTCAAAATACGATTTCTAAATTCTCAAGCTATGACGTAGGATTAGCTTTATCGATCTTCTGCATGATTTGTGGCGGCCCCCAAACATTATTTTGACAGTTTCATCATACAGTAATAGAATTCCTTTTAGATAATTACAGTTACTACATTCAATTTCGATCTTCTGTAGGACTTTTCCTTAGATAATCACGCTTAGATCATGTTTCTTTAGTCACACCTACATGATAAACTTCGGAGAAGAGCAGTTGCTATTGTAACACTGGCTTCCCAAAACAAGTTCAAAGGTTAATTGTACAAGAAAACTTTCACCTTTAACATCTGTTGCAATGCTCATTTTGTAAGTAATGAAAACAAAAAGCAGAATAAGTAATCTTGATACATCTCAAGAGTTATTAGAAGTTGTGAAGTTGTGTGCATCTCTCGTTTCCATTTACACCCGTTCCTCATCCAGGTTCGTCCCCAGCAGGTCACGGAGGGGTCCCCAAGGGCTGCCAGGGAAAATGCTGCCGCCTCCTTCACCTGGCTGAGCTCCCAGCGTGTTTGAGACCATTAATTAGGCTTTGCCATCAGTAACGAAGACAGATTCCCCCTCCAGAGCAAGTGCGGGCAGGTCCTTCACCACCAGGGTCAGAAATATCCTTGCATCTCCCAGGCCGGAGCGATCTCTCCCTCCAGCCCCCAGTCATTAAAAGGAAATTAATTTCACTAGGCACCGAAGTAAGTAAATTCTCTGATTTCTGGTCTGTTATGACTGTTAACCAGCTAGATCTCACTTTAATAGCTTATTTAAAGCACTGGGCCTCTGACAGCCCCGGTGATGGATGGAGCTGTCAGCGTCTGCTTCGTTTGGAGAGGAGAGGAACATCTCTTAAACTAGAAGCTCTATAAATCAAAAGGATGAAAATCAGCAAGTGCATTTTTCTGGACAGGGGCGTCCTTCTCCCTGCGGAGTGTAACAGGCACTAAATTGAGGTTGGATTTATCGGGTCTGAAACCCCTTTCGACAGGCGCTTTCGCAGCGGGAATGGAAGAGAGCCGGGCACAGAGCGGCAAATCCCTGTGGCAGCCCAACCCGGCGCCGTCTCCATCCCGAACCTCAACCCCAGCAGCCCCTCGATGGCGATTTCCGAGCAATTGCGGGTGGATACAGAGCACTGCTGCTTTTCCCCATGGGCAACGCTCCCCAAATCCCCTGTGCTCACTGGAGACACGATGGCTCATCCCAACTGCAATGCCAGGAGGTTTGGCAGCGCCGGAGCCATCGCAATAGTGTTAATGGGAGCGCTTTGCAGGGGGAGATGGCTCGAGGGAAGATGCAGATCCTTCCTTCAAGCCCTGGAGCTCAAGCAGAAAACGAACTCTTGGGTTTTTCCAGCATTGACGCAAACCCACCATCCCAGGGCACGAGGCTGAGCAATATTACCTTGCGAGCGCCTTCAAATATGAGCAGAATCACAGAATCGGGGATCATGGAATCATCTAGGTTGGAAGAGACCTTTCAGCTCATCGAGTCCAACCATCAACCAAACACTGGATAAAAAACATCACGTCCCTCAGCATATTTATTCGGACTCTACCAGGTTTGAGACCCCAGTAGCACGAGAGCCTTTTATCCCTGTTTTTCCAAGGCTGCCTTTCCCACAAAGCTGATGGATGGGAGCAGAACCGCCTCCCCCCTCCCCCCGAGATGTGTTATTCGCAGTGCCTTAGTTTTGTTTAATATTGAAAGATGTTTAAAGCGTGGCTCTGACCTAGATTGGGAGCTCGTCGGGGGAAGCTGTTGCTGGCACAGGCGGTTGGGGAGCCGCCGGCGGAGGCAGGGCCCATGCCTGGCTGAGGAGCGCTGCCGTGATAAAATAATCATTTAGGGGGTGGGAATTAACCCACTTAATCAGCGACGCTCTTGGTTTGCTCCTCGGCGAGTGCTCAGAGGTGGCGTGAGGTGCACTGCTCCTGCTCGGACATGGCGGTCCCGTTGCTGCTCCCGTTCTTGCCTTGTTTCCAGGATTGCAAAATGTTTGAGCCTTTCTCCTTTTTCTCCTTTCTCCTTCTCCCCTTCCTTCTCCTTTACCTTTTCTCCTTTTCACACAGAATCACAGCATCCCAGGTTGGAAGGGCCCTCTGGAGATCATCTAGTCTGACCCTCCTGCCAGAGCAGGGTCACCCAGAGCAGGGGGCACAGGAATGCCTCCAGGCGGGTTTGGGATGTCTCCAGAGATGGAGACTCCACACCTCTCTGGGCAGCCTCTTCCTGGGCTGTAGCACCCTCAAAGGAGAGAAGTTTTTCCTCATGTTGAGATGGAATTTCCCGTGTCCCACTTTGTGCCCGTTGCCCCTTGTCCTGTCACCGGGCACCACTGAGAAGACCCCGGCCCCCTCCTCCTGCCACCCCCCCGTAGGCATTGCTGAGCATCGATGAGATCCCCCCTCATCCTCTCTTCTCCAGCTGAACAGCCCCCGTCCCTCAGCATTCCTGCACCGGAGAGACGCTCCCGTCCCTCATCCCCTCCGCAGCCTGCGCTGGACTCTCTCCAGCCGTTCCCTGCCGTGGGGAGCCCAGCACTGGCCCCAGCGCTGCAGCTCTGCCCTCCCCAGGGCAGAGCAGAGGGGGAGGATGACCCCCCTCCTCCTGCCGGACACGCTCTTAATGCGCCCCAGGAGCCCACTGGCCTCCTCGGCTACAAGGGCACGTGGCTGGCTCATGGGCAACCTGTTGCCCACCAGGACTCCCAGGCCCCTCTCTGTAGACCTTTTCCTTTTCTCTGTTTCCTTTATTCCTTTTTTCCCTTTCCCATTCCCTTTTCCTGTTTTCCTTTTTTTTTTTTTCCTTTTCCTTTTCCCCCTTTCCCTCGCTTTGCTGGGGCTCCACATCCGCAGCCCCCCGGCTGCACCACGAGCACCCTGCCCTGCCGCTCCAGGTAAGCCAAGGAGGTCTTGGACTCGAAGGACGGACATTTTTTGGAAAGCACACCCAAGATGCTCTTTTTAGGTCAAAATTTGCATTTTTAAACACTTCCCAACGTGGAAGCGCGCCTTTAAGATATTCAGAAGCGCGGTCACGTCGCCCTGGTCTGGGTGGCTGTAATGACCTTTAAAAAAATATGAATTTTACTTTTTCTCTTCCGAAAATGCAAGCGTGCGCCTGGGTGCCGCGGGGCTGCCAGGGCTGTTGCCTCGGGGTACGTGTGAGCTGACCCCCCCTCGGTTTGGGCAGAGGATGCAGGGAGGAGGTTTCAGGGGTTCCCCCGAAGGGGAGCCGGCGCTGGGGAAGGGGCACAGGGGCCGGCTGGGACATTTCCCCCCCCCAGCCCCGATGTCTCGCACCATCATGGGGCTTCACCTTGGAGGCTGGCAATGTGCAAACCCCCTTCGGCTCTGGGCGTGAATCTCCCGGTCCATCACAGCCAAAGTTTGGGTTTGAGCCTCCCGCAGCTCTTCCAGGCTCCTCTTAAATCGCTTCGACCTCTCCTTTTGGGAAGGAGGGGGCATTTCGCGCCATCCCGATGGCAGAGCGCATCTCCCTGCCCATCAGGGCTGGGGTTTCACAGCAGAGCCGTCGAAAGGAAAGGGAAAAACTAGTGAAGCACATAATTAGTTTTTGCTTCAGTGATTAATATCGCTTGCAAACAGGTAATCTCAGCCCGAGCAGGCTCCTTCGCCACGCTTTCCCTAATGAATGAATGTAGCTGGCTGGTCCTTTGCCTTCTAGTATGAATACAAACGGAGGCAGCTGCCGCCGGAATGAAACGGAGCATCTCGCAGGGAGAGCGGAGCTCTTCATCCGGCATCACAAACTCCCTGCCGTTTCCCCAGCAGCTCTTCGCTGATGCCTGATCTTAAACCATCCCCTTGCAATCCCCCGGCCCGGCATCCTCCCGTTACCCCCACCATCCAGCAGCGATGCCGGGCCTTTCCAGCCTTCCCTGCAAATTGATCATCCCGATTTGCTTTCCGCACACGGCAATGGGCTGGGAGAATCGTATTTGCCGGTAGGAGCAGGGGCTGCAATGCAGGGCGCGGGAGAGGCATTTGTACTTAAGTAATGGGATAGCGGCGGCGTATAAAATCGTAATGGCTCTGTAATCTTGTCCTACAATAATCCCGTGAGCGGCTGCGGAGCACGGCTCCCCCCGACACCCCTCCCCTCCCCAGCAGAGCACTGCCCTCGTTTGAATGTGATTTAACGAGGCTGGAAAAGCTCTGATTGCTGGGGTTTGTAACGAGCAGGCGGTGTGGCTGCTGCTGGGGAATAATAATCGTTTTTTGGGGAACGTCATGCGGTCTCCTCATCCCGGGGACCCCAAGGTCGGCCTCAGTGTGTCCCTAGATGGGATGGTGGGTGACACAGCTCCGTGGTCCATGCCGTAGCCCCCACGCCAGAAGCCTGGGGCTTCTCTTTTTCCTCTTTTCCCCTTTTATTTTTAACAGCCTGGGTAGTTGTCTGTGCCAGTTGTCCTCGGGGCATGAAGAACTGCCTCTTCCCATCAATATTTTGGGTGCTGAATTTCCAGGGAGAGGCTGTGCCTCTCTTTACGCACCCCGGTCGCTGATAACGGGGGTCACGACTCAGTGAAGCCGGGGACGCGGATGAGCCTGTTGCTATAATATCCTGGCACTTCTCGTGTATTTAAAAATAGAAACACCAATAATGATCCGTCTCTCTATTGAGCCCGGAGGGGGAAGCAGCTTGATTAGCTTATAGATCCCCTCGTTTACGTGTGAGTGACCGCAGTGTCCGGGGAAGGGGACGGAGGAGGTGGGGATGCGCAGGGAGAATTTGGGGAGCAGCCGGGAGGGGACATCCCCTACGGCCGTGTCCGTGGGTCGTGGTGTGGGTGTCCAGACTGTGACGGTGTCTCCAGGTTTGTGTCCCCAAAACCCCCTCGGAGCTGGTTGTCATCAGGGCAGAGGATGGATGAGGGGGAGCCTTTGGGGCGCCGTGCCGGGCTGCGTCGCCCTGATGGATAGCGGGGAGACAGGGAAATATGAACAGGGAGAAGGATGAAAAATGTAGGAGTTCGTGAGCTGTTCAGCGGCAGCTTGAGGTGTGTGATATGTGGTGTGTGTCGCCTTTGTGTCCCTGCACCCCAAGCCAGTGTCCCCAGGGGATCCCTGGGGGGGTACAGCGGGGGCTGCCCCCAGCTCTCTGCTTTATGTGACCAGGGAACAGTTGCTTCATCTCCCTTCCCAAAATCCAAGCTGGTAACGCAGAGCAGATAATTTTGCATCCCACGGTCGCTGCCCTCTTCAATCCAAATGAAACCCCAAATAAGGGAAGAGGGGAAAGCGCTTGGGTCCCATCCAGCCGGTGAGGGGGTCGGTGTGGTGGTCGCAGGCATTCCCTGGCATGGATTTAACATATGGATTTGCCACATCTCAGTGCATTCAGCTGGTGGGAGCCAACCCTATGGAAAGCGGGAGCAGATCCGGGCAGCGGCTTTTCCCGCTGCACCAGCCGGGAACGGGCGGGATACAGCAAACACGTCTCCCCGTGGTCGGGGAGGGACCCGCTACGTTTTAAAAAAGTGATTTATGCTCTAATCGGTCTTGAAGCTTCATTATTCTGAGCATTAGCGTGTCTGAGCCAGTGGCCTTATTTGTTAATGCACTGAAAGCGGCAGCAGATGCGCTATTTTTCATCTGTGACCCGATCGGCTCGCTGATTCATCTCCTTCCATTTTCATTTCCCTGTCATTGATTTATTAATGATGTCTTACTTATCTGGGGCTCTTTCGGAGGGCCCCTACAGCTCAGCCCCCAGAGAGATGCCGGAGGAGCCCTCTCCCCTCCCCAAATATCCCGTTTTTCAAACCATATTCATCCCCATTGCTCCAGAGGTTAGACGCTTTCATCATTTGGTAACTGAAACAACCTCCGCGGCTTGTACAATTTGTGGATAATTTGTCTGCTGAGAGAGCAACCTCCCTTTTTTCCACCCTGTTCTCCAGGACTTTCTGTGGGCATGGGGGGATATGGTGGCTCCATCCAGGAGCTCCAGGGGATGTAGAAGGAGGATGTCCAGGCTGTGAAAATTGACTGTTTTTTCTTGCTTTTCTATTCTCTCTGGGTTGGTCCAGCCTGGAATAATCTCAGGGGCAGAATTTATGTGAGAAGCCCAATTTCCCCCTTACTTGGAAAAGCTGGTGAGGACTTTGATCAAACTGTGGGGAGCTTATAGGGATTTTCTTGAACAAGCAAGTCCTTTCTACGCTGCCTGTTTGACCTGGGCCATGCCTGGATCCATGAGAAATTATTTCTTTTCTGCCTCCTATTCTAAAAAATGTCTTTATTCCCACATCTCTCCTAACGGCGAGCCTGGAGCAGGTTAATGCTTTGCCTTTGCCGTGTAGGGGGATTTTCCTCCTGGCTCTGTCCCGTTGATGAATCTCTTCAGAGGGAGCTGTGGGGACCTGGGAAAAAGCTGCGGCCAGCCCTGTCCCACAGTGTCCCCAGGGATGTCTGTCCATGGCCGCTGCCGGGCTCTTGGCACCCAGCTCCTCTCAGCCTTTTTCCTCCTGAATCCTTTTTTCACTTGGCATCACGCTTTGCCAAGCTGCCAGAGTAAACCCGTGCCTAAAAAGACCTTCTTACTGAAAAGTGCCTTTTTGCTGAGCAACTCTGACCTTCGGGGCTTTTCAGAAACCAAATTCCACCATTAAACACACGCACAGAAATCCCTTGGATTCAGGGAAAGTCGTTCCAGGTTTATTTATAAATCCTCTGCGCTCTCATTCAGCCAGCCCTGAAGCATCATCCCTCGTGTGATACTAAGACGCCCCTACAAATTGCTCCTTGCTCACGCTTTTCCTGCTGGGAACGGCTGGGAAATGCTCTCTGTTCCCAGCTGCTCGGCTGAATCCCTGGGGAGAACCATCTTTTGCTTCTGGGGCTATTTGAGGGATTTATGGTGTTGTTCAAGTAACTGATCCCTGAGCCTCAGATGTCTCAGTGATCTCCCAGCTCCATCCCATCGCTCCTTTGATTTCCAGCCTAGTTAACTCCTTGGCTCTTTGCAGGATGGTTGGCTCGTTATATGGTGTCTTGGCCTTTAGTGGAAACATGGCTTAGCCTCCTTTTATAATTCTTTTTTCCCAGGAAAAATAAAGTTTCTTGGTTTTTTTTTTCCCCCTCTGCATCCTTCCCACATGATGAACTTCACGTGCTGATAAGGGACTTGCAGGATTAGAGCCAGCAGCTCTGCCTTACGTTATTGGCACCATAGACAAGCCCTTACCTCTTTTATAAATGTAAGTACCTCTCCAAATCAATAAATCAACATTAACACTGCTCTGAATTGGTACAACACGCCGAGGGGATTTGCTGGGTAATTCTTTTTCTTCCTGATTAATTTATTTTGTCCGTTTAAAATTCAGAAGCTTCAGGGGCAGATCCTCACCCCCTCGGCAGCTGGGATTTTGCACCGACGCCATCTCCGAACGCTCACTTGGGTGCTTGGATGTATCCTGGCTTCAGCTGGGCGTCGCGAGAGGGGGAAAAAGCAATCTTGTGGTTTTGTTCTCTTTCAGAAAGGAAAATATCCAGTGCCACAAACAGGGATAAAACCCTTTCCCCAAACCCTCTGGGAGCAATAGCTCGGGAGGTGCTATTCTCTCCCCCTGAGCCACACATGCTGGCTCTCTAAGGCTGCCCAAATCTGCATTGAAATGGAAGAAAGGAGCTCAGTGTTTGGGTCGGGGCTGGGAATAATACGCATTGTGAATGGCCCGGGGAGCGCGCTGCACCCCACCTGCTTCCCCCCCACCATTCGGGGCCGCTGAGCTAAAGCCGCCCGCTTGGAAATGTCCCGGAGCCACGTTTTGCACATTGGACACGGTCCATTACCCCATCTCCGCCGGTTTTATTGTCGCTATTTATTAAAGACTCTGGAAATGCGCGAAGCTGCCTCTTTCTGCAAGGACGAAGGCTTTTAGGGGATCAGGGCAGACCGAAATCCCAGCCACCCGCATCAAAAATCACTGTCCCCCACTCCGAGGGGTGAGAGAGCCGAGACCTGCTCCCGGGGGGCACATGAGCCCCATTTACCCCCTGCATAGGAAACTTTCCCTGCTTCTTTTTTTTTCCTAAAACATTTTGAAAACAAAGCATGGGAGCACCTCGGCTCCTGGGCCCTTGGGTCACCTCTTCCCTCGCAGGGGGTGAAGCATCGGTCCCTCCCCCCGCGTTGTCCCTTATTAACCTCACCAGGGCGGAGGGTATGGATTAACCTCTTTTAAAATTTTCTTGCCCAGAGACAGTTTGCAACCTTATGGCTTCAGCCTCTCCATCCCTCCAAAGTTGGGGTCTCCTTCTGCCTTCCCCCTGCGTTTTCTCTCCCAGCATTTTGGCACCTGATATTTGGGGATGGAAATATCTCCCCCCCCCCCCCCCTCTTTTTTTTTTTTTTTTCCTTTTTCTGCTTGCTCACAGCATCCTAATAGCTTGGCGTCCAGATTTGGGAAAAGGCGGGCGGTGATGCGGCGGCTTGGGCTGCCCTCTCTTGGCACTGCCGCATGTTGCACAGAGCGAAATCCCCAGTCGGGAAAAAAAATATAAATCCACGTTTCCAGACAGCATTTACGGCTGCCTCCCTCGCAATGCTGGATGAGAAGGGCTGCCTTAAAGCTCCTCCATCCTCCGCTGTCATTACATGGTGGTCAGGTTCCCTGTTTTAAGGTCAGGGACCATATTGCGGCTCTGTGATTCGGCCACATCTGTCTGCCAACTTCCCTAATGAACCTTTTCAATCCATCTTTTTTTGGCCCTACAGAAGCTCCAAAACAGCCCTTGGGGGAGTAATTAAGGATTTTATTTATTTTTTTTTTTTTCCACAGCATTTGTGAATGTGACCTCCTGCTTCCCCCCCCCCGCCTCCCGCCCCCGTGGAAGGGTGGAAATCACTGCAGTGCACATGTGATAAGGCACGAAATCCCCCTGAGTCATGAGGGCACGCTGCTCGATAGCGCTTGGCAAGTCCTGCGACTCCTCCTTGGCAGGCAGGCTGCCGCATCTCACCCGCGAGGCGCAGAGAGGTTACCGCCGAAGGTTACAGGCAATTTTTTCTTCCTCTTTTTTTAATTTTTTTAATATAAATTTGGATACTATTGATCTGGCTAACTTGCTTATCCACTAGTTTTCCACTTTGCCAGGCTCCAAGAGGAATATTTGGGTGGGGGGTACAAGGTGCCAGACCCCACCCTGGCCTGGGGAAGGGCTGCTGCCCAGGTTTGGAGACCGTGGGCAGCTCATCTGTGGTTTTCTCTGTAGTGTCTCCAGTTGTGGTGTGGGGTTTTTTGCTGTGAAGGCTTTGCCTTTGCAAAGATGTTTGGGGGGGATGCTGCTCGCAGGGGGCAGCTGGGTCGCTCCGTGTGCTGCCGCGCCGGTAGTTTGGTAGGTAGGGATCAGCATCTTTCCTCGGGCTGAGGAGCAAAACCACCTGAGGGTTCAGCCGAAAAAAAAAAAAATAAAAGCAAAGCCTTTGTTTTTTTGCTGAAACAAAGACTTTCTAGAGTCACTTCACAGTCAAGAACCCTCCGGTTAGAAGGGCACGAATGTGCCGCTCCCCGCAGGGTGTGGGTCTGGGTGCGCTGGGCGTTTGCAGAAGCGGTACCAGGAAAAAACCCAAACCTAAATTGACGTCATCTTTCTGCCCCTGTTTTGTAAAACAGCCCTTTGGTTTCCAGGCGCCCCTATCTCCGAGGGGCCAAAGGACACGCTGCTCTCTGTCCCCGTGTTTGTCACACTGACCCGATAAAATAGCTCTTGATTGCTAATTTCTCTGCTGGGTTTTTTCCTCTGGGGCTCTTATCGGGATGGTAGATAAGACAATGTGAGACTGAGTGAGTGGATACATCAGATAAAAAAAATAAATACCGTGCCTTACAAGTCCCCTCGTGCGTCCACGGATTTGCTGCAGCAACAGCAAAGAAGCCTTTTTCCCTTCTCCATTTTTTTTTTTTTTTTACAACGTCTGTTCCTGATGGGAACAAAAGCAGAAAGCTAGGGCTGAAAGCATCGTCGTTTATGAAAATACCCAAGAAACGGCTGCTCTCCGACTCCTCGGGCTGGGGTGCGGGGCTGAAGGTGCTCCTTGCCAGGGGACTGCATTGCAGCTTACAGCCGCTTCCCAGCAGCCGGGCCACGCTCCAGCGCTTCGGACGAAGCAGCGGCCGCACATCACCCCACTGTCACCCTGGGCTGGAGGCCACCTCCCCTCCGCCGCAAGCTGAGCACCCGGCCCTGGGGAAAAGGACCCTCGGCATCTCCTGAACCCCATCCATGAAGCCAAAAAGCCGTGGGTCTTTCTTAACTCACGCCTGAGACTTTGCAGAGCATCCCTCTTTGTTGATTTAAGGGAATTGCCCATCTTTGCTGCCTCAGTGCGCTCCAGGGATGAGGGTATTTGTGCTGTGTCAGTGCTGGTGACACCAGAACCCCGTGGGATCCAGCCTGGTTCCCAAAATCACTTCCAGAGGTGGAGCATCGCTTTTTCTCCTGCAAACTGCTTCCAGAAGTCCGGCAGGGTATTCCAATGCTCCCCTCCTTACACCCCACCACCCCAAACTGCATGTTGACCCTAATCTGTGCTATCAAAAGTGATGTTTTCCTGTGGTTTTTTTCCCCGCAGGTGACCTCGTGTTGGAGCAAGGAGGTGACACTGCGTCTCCGTACGGATCGGTGGAGGCACAGCCGGGGCTCTGCTCCCACCACCCGCGTGCTCGGCACCATCGCCCACCCTGACCCTCCCGCGGTACCCCCTTCGCTTCCAGCCGCAGACTGGGAAGGGGGTAGAGCCCTTTTGGGATCAATCCCAAAGATGCTCTGGAGGTCCCCGCTCTGCAACGCATCCGGGATAACGCTGACAGCCTAAAGCTTCTTTCCAAAATACCTTCCTATTCTCTGCCCATGCCCAGTATTTGCTGCCGCCCTGTAATGCACGGTACGAGCCAAAGCCTGGGGGCTGCAGGAATGACCTACAGCCGGTAATTAAATCCTTGGCTGGCGCAGGGAAAGGGGCGGGGGGG
>VXBO01005756.1:113727-154021 GCA_013400135.1 Rhinoptilus africanus | reverse complement strand
AGCTGAAAGAGGAGAGATTTAGATGAGATCTGAGGAAGAAATCCTTTGCTGTGAGGGTGTTGAGCCCCTGGCCCAGGTTGCCCAGAGAAGCTGTGGCTGCCCCATCCCTGGAGGGGTTCAAGGCCAGGCTGGACGGGGCTTGGAGCAGCCTGGGCTGGTGGGAGGTGTCCCCGCCCAGGGCAGGGGGGTGGAACTGGATGATCTTTAAGTTCCCTTCAAACTTTAACCATTCTGTGATTCTACAGGTGAACGATGCTCCTTTCCCAAGCGCCAGACTGAAGAACCTTACGGATAACTGCAAGTAGTGGGATCATCCGAGCAGGGCTGCAGGGTAGCCCAGGAAGCTTTTTAATTATAGGTTGGCCCTTTTGGCTGAGCACACCCAAAACCTGCAAAAAAACCACCCTCCGGCTCACTCTGGTGATTCTGGTCCTGCAGAACCCGCTCAGACTTTTTCTGCCATGGAGGTAAAGGAGTCGGTTTCTTGGGTAGCCAGAATGAGGGGCTGGTGGGGAGGGCTGCAGGAGGACAAGGGAGTTTCTTCAAGTCAAATCTTATGCATTCATTAATCCCTGTATTTAAGTAGTGTTGCTGCCTGTAATGACTTTTTATTTATTATTACTCACTGAAGTACGCAGCGGCAGGTTCCTTACTCTGTGTCACTTCTGCAGAGGGGTATTTTTTTCCATACGGCTTTACATTCACAATTATCGCTCGCCCAAATGAGTGCTGAGTGCGTGCGGAAAGGATTAAAAAATTACTCTTTTCCTTCCCAAAGAGTCCCTCAAAGTGGTGCCCGTTTAATCTCCTGAGGATCTTCCAAGGGCTTTTGATGATTTCACCAGCGGTGACTTTACGTTCTGTTCCTGCGGTTGGTAAGGGACGCAGGGGGCAGGGGGCCGACGTGGCTGAACACGAGTAAAGGCAGTGTTTGTGGTCACAACATTTGGGGTCGCCTTTGTCTTTCGGAAAGGTGCTGCTCAGGGCCGGGGTGGGGATCCTGGGGGGTGAGGAGGGCAGAGAGGAAGGGGGGCTGGTGCAGCCGAGGCTGACGGCTCGTGGGACCCAACTAAGAAGCTTCATAATGATTGTGCCAAAAAAATCAAAGCTTGATTTTATTTAGTTTACCACAAAGTTGTTTGCCGCGGTGCAGGTCATGATGCTCCCAGTGGGAGCTCCTGGGTCTCCTGCCAGCCAGTGCTACCCCAGTTTGATGTTGAAGTTCACGCAATTGGGCATGGAAGCAGTGTGTGGCCTCCAGGCTTTGTGTCCGGTAGGAGAAAAGCTTTTCCCTTTATTTTTCCTTTACCATGGAAAGTCCCCATCTGCACACACACATTTGGTGGTCACAGGGCATCCACCCGCTGTCCCTGGCACTTCTTTTGTAGCAGTTACCTCTTGCAAGGAAACCATTTCGTGCTGGTTTTTAGCCTTGCCCTCTGCTTTGGATCAGCCCACCATTAGAGATGTTCTCCCAAGTTTGAAGAGCAGATGCTTACGATCTGGGGCTGAAGGCTCATTGCGAAGGCATGGCCAACTGGAGACCCCTGTCCTCGGCAAGGACACGGTCACGTTGTGGAGGGAACTTTGGGAGAGGGCAGCTGTGTTGGCAAAGAGCAGGAGGGATCAAACTGGGAAACTTTCTGCCCTGGTGTTAAACGGGGTCTGGCCAAGGCTCCCTGCTACCCTCTTCTCTCCTCCTGTGCCACCAGGTGCCTGTCTGAAGCCCTTTCTATGTGCAAAGAGATTAGGTAATACCGGCTCTGTGTTTGGGTCTGAGTGCTTCTTTCAATTTAGCTTAACTCGGTGAGGAATTGACTTAAACTAGATTGATATAAGCCACTCTTAAAAGATTTAAGCCCCATCGTAAGAGGATGTGCTCATGGGTTTACACTGTATTAACCCAGGCATTTGAATAACAGCCCCAGGCGAGGTCTATACTTGGTTTTTATATCAAATTAGTGCAGTTCAGACCCGCTTGGTTTCTTTAATTAAAGCGGAGAAAAACGTTAATGTGGATTCCCTTACACTGATGGGAAATTATCTCAGAGTGGGTTAACTTTGGGCGTTACCTAGCTTTCCCAAGAATGGGGATGAGGAGGGTTGCAGGCTCGAAGGGAAGAAGGTTTGCAACCCAGGTAGGGTTTAATGTATTTTAATCAGCGGGGAGAGGACCCGAAATTTCAACTTAAAAAAAAAAAAAAATTAAGCCACTTCACTTCTTCCTGTGGCCACCAGTCTCCGAAAAGGAAGGAGGGCAGAGATGGCCCCATTCGTGGGGCAGAGCCGGGACACTCGGCTGAGCTGGAGCAGTAAATCCCAGGGTGGTGGTTTCCCCGCGGTTTCCCACTCCAAACCCAGTGATTCTGGCTAACACATTGCTTATTATGACTTGCCCGTGGCTGTGCCAGCATCTTTCCCTGCTCACAGCTCCGGCTTACAGGAGATGCTGGTCCCACGTCGGGTCGGACACCCGCCAAAGCAGAGCTCAGCTGCAAAACAGCAAGTTTTGGCTAATCCCTCTCCTAGCACAGTATATCCCTCGCACGTATACGCCTCTGCTCTCTAATAGTATTAATAATTCTCCCTTTATTTCTCACTCAAACACTCTTGGAAGGATCATCCAATTTAAATCACAGCTTCTCTAGTTAGCGTGTGTCACCACGAGAGGGCAATAAATCATCTAATTACAATGATGGAGCCGGTGTCTTTTCACAAAACCACCCATGATGAACTTAAATGGATTTTAAACATTAATATAATAGGCATTTAGTAAAGAATGGGAAGGAAAAAGAACATTTTAAACAAGCCAGCAGGTTTCCCCGAATGTATTTGGGATGCGGGGCTTGGATTGGCCACCAAAACCATCCTGATGTGCAGCGAGATGCCGGAATTAAAACCGGGGAAGGGAGCCCTGCCTCTTTGAGATGCTAATTCAGGTAAAAGCTCATTTTGAGGAGTGCAGACGTAGTGACCCTAATGATTCAGAGCTATTTGGAGAGCTAATGGAGGGTTACTAATTTCAAAGCATATCAATCTCATAAAAAGTGGAAGAAGATGGTTCCTTACCCGATTGTCCTGAGGTATGTCTGAGGGCTAACTGGCCCCTTCCTGAGCTGGCTGCTGGCCCCATGTGCCAAAACGTTCTGCCACTTCCTTCACTGGAATTTGGCCCTGTGAAAGCCAAGGAAAAGCCATTTTATCCCAAGGGTGACGCTGTCAGGAACGGGGCTGGAAAGCTGCCGGCTCTAACCCATGGCCACTCTAACCCAGGGGGGTGCTTTTGCTGTAAAATGGTCCCGCTCTTTGCTTTTCCCCCTAGGATGATGCAGCAGGGTCCTGATGGGTGTCTCATGGCAAGTATCCAGATGAGGCCACCGATGGTGGCATGAGCCAGATGGTTCCCACCTCTTCTGGGTTGGGTGCTTGGGGTAACCTTGGCCGGTTGCTGGCCATGAGCTGCTGGAGGACTGAGGGTGGAAGATGTCCCCAGGTCACCCAACTTGGGTAAAATCTTGTCTTGGCATTCATAGGTCTCTGATGGGAGCCCCACATCCCCAGCGTCCTCATGTTCCCAGTCTTGTCCTGCCTTGCGTGTTCCTATCAGGCGTGAGAGGAAGCACTGGGTCCTGACTGGGGTTTCAAAATATCCTAAGTAACTTGGACAGAGTCCAGAGGGGAGGAACAGAAATGATGCTGGGCCATGGCTGGCGAGGGGAGATGGGCTACGAGCCTCCCGGAGCAGGAGTTGGCCTTCCTGTTCCTTGAGGAAAGATCAAAGCAGCAGCCACTGCACTTGAGGCAAAAGTGGTTTGAGTTGGAAGAGCAATGACATGATAAGGGACTGTGTGGAGCCTCCGCCTTGGAGATTTCCAGGACAGGGATCTCCTGGGGAGGGACTGGGTCATTCAGGCCTTCCCCAGCACCGACTTCGTGGCCACCAGGAACAAAGCAAGGCTGATGGGATCGTTATTAGCTCCACCCTGGTGCCAGAGCTGGGGAGGACTGGGATGGCTGCTTGCCATCACCTCTGGAGGTCCCCTGCAGCCCCCTGAGCCCTGTTGCTTTGTATCCCTTCAAGAACAAGGCTCGTGATTAGCCTTAAACCACAAGAAAAAGCGCAGAAGCCAATGTTAATCTGCCAAGGAGACCTACAGCACAGCTGATGCTTCAGTGCTATCAAGAAGAGAGACGGTGCAGGCAGGAGAAGGCTTCGGGACAGGACAGATCTGCTATATGTAGTTATTAGAGAGCAGAGGAAGCCCATGCTACAGGCTCTTTTGCAAAATAAGGGGCTGGCAAGAGCTGAGGTCACCTCTTTTTCAGCAAGTCTGAATGTAAGGTTTAATGAGATGGCTATTATGGGTTCATGCATAGATTTATCCTCCATGCGGCATCGCACATGTCTGGGTCATGAAGGAGGGCACCCGGGTCCTCCTGGCAGCAGTTTTCAGTGTCTTCCGCTTGCCTGGGCAATGGGACGGAGGAGGACAGTGTGGTGGTGGGGGTGCTGGACACCCTGACAATTTGTTTGTGGCAGTCCTGGGCTGATATTTCCCAGGCTCTCCCCAGATCAGCACTGGGAAGGCTGCGAGGGTGAGCGAGTTCAGTCCCAAACAGAGCATGAAGCCGAGGAGGAGGACTCAGAGACACAGAGCCCAGCCAAGTTCTGCACTGATTTTCATAACTAATAAAGATCTGGCATGAATATGATATTGAAAGCCCTCAAAGCTGATTAAATCTGTTTGATATTTGAGGGTTTCCTCCCCCTCCCTCCCCTTTGTTAAAGGACAGTCTCCTCCTTCAAAGTGAGTGATGGTCTAAAGTCGTAATACCGATTATTGCCGAGATTCTCACACCAATGCGGTGGGGAGAGGGAGGGGGGGCGAAATAAAAATCCCTGTAGGGTAGTTTAAAGTCGGCGTGAGTAGTGTGTAATCTACCCAACAGGATTGATCCAGGTCAGGCATTAAAGGCTAAAATGGATTAAACAAAAGACATTCCCCTTGTAACAAGAAGGAAAAACTTCAAAGGTGGGATTTGTTCTTGTTATGACAAAGGAAGTGGATTTACCAAGTGCCTGGGGGCACACCCCTCCGCGGCTTTCAATTTGCTCGAGTTGCTATGAAGAAACAGGACAAAATGCGTGGGGGTTTTCGCCGCGCGCTTCGGCGCTGCCGGAGCCCTCCCCGGGGTAAGAGCGTTGGGTTAAGAGGATCGGCTTGGCACTGCTTTTTCTTGTTTTGTTTTGTTCGCTCTTTAAGGGGCAGGAAAAGAAAAAGAAGAAAAAAAGAAAGGGGGGGAAGAAAAAGCATCAAAAGGCGGGGAGAAAGGGAGGGTTGGTGGCACGTCAGAGGGAAATGTGATGGTTGAGGGTGGTAGGGATGGGTGGGACAAGTGCAGGCAGAGATGAGATGGGATGGGGAACAGGCCCTTCAAAGCAAAGACCAGATTGTCCCAGCCAGAGGTGAACAGCAGTGTGAGGGCTGAAAAGGGGGCCAATCCTGACTTAAATACCAGCCACCATCCGCATGGAGATGCCTTTTTTCTCCTGCTCCTCACCATCCACACCATGGCCAACGTTGGCGTAGATCATCCCCGGTCAGTGGAAACACAGCTGTGGGCTGGCACGTCCCCAGCTCTGCGCCTACGGGGAGGAAAGGGGACCGTCAGGCGAACAAGCCTCGCCAGGTCTCCAGGTGAGCATTACAGCTCCTTGCTTTTATGAGACTTGCACCCTGCCGTGGTGGGATTATTGGTTTCTTCTTGTTCTTGAACTCACTCCAGAGCAAAGCTAATTCTCCTCCCTCCGGAGAAAAGGCACGGTGGCTGTCGGCACGGTGGCAGCAGGGCATGGTGGCGACAAGTCATGGTTGCCGTGAGTCTTGTTGCCTGCAATCCCGCTGCCTCCATCTCCTCCAGGTCCTGCTGCCACCACAGAGGACCCGCTGTGACTCCGGCACCAAACACCCCCATGACTCACCGAGGAAGCCTGTAACACCCCAAACCTTTCCCAGCGTCGTGCTCCCACAAAACCTAGAATGCACTTTTGTGACTGGTGTATCCAAATCTGGAGCATCTCAAGCTGGCCTGGACTGAGCTCTTGGGTGATCCTGCAACGGTGGGAGCGTGGTGGCTCCCATGGTCTCTGGTAGTTTCTGGGCTCCAAACTACAGCACAAAGGAGGCTCTTTGGGACTAAACTTGTATCATTTTAAACTATTTCTTTAAGGTAACAAGCTCCTGGGTCTAATCTGTGCGATTACAGCTGGGTTAAATTGAATGTCTCCGTGTGTGTACAAGTTTTCTACATTAAAGCCAGGCTAATTCTGTTAGGAGGTGGATCCTCACTATCATGCAGCACAGGGCTACTAAATTTCTATCTAATTACCCAAGTAATGCAATTAGGCAATTGGATCTAAGCTTCCATCAAGAGGAGAGGTCCCCAGGTTTGCACAGGGACAGGCCTGTGGCAACTGAATGTGACACACTCAATTACTGAAGTGTGAAACTGTCTCTGGGAAACTCCATCTCCATCCACGCACATTCGCTCTATGAACCTACAGACCCAAGCCACAAGTCATTTATTTGGGGACAGAGAAGAAGGACTTCTTATCTTTCAATGCCGGATGCCCATAATTAGGCTCATTAATTGTACACAGCCCTTGGAAGCGCATGGCAAACAGCTGTCTCTGAACATGAGAGTTTTTTACCAAGTGTGAAGCTAGAGAGCCGGGAGCGAGCTGACTTGTCTCTGCAGGTCCTTCTGCCTGCGCTCAGCATCCTCCTGCTGAGACCTTCCTGGGCAGAGAGTGGGAGGGACCATCTCACCTCTGGCTGGGAAGGACAGCAGAGGACTGATTAGGACTAATAAACAGCAAATAAGGATGCTCACAGTTACCACAGAGCATCTTTCCCTTGTTTTCCGTACAGTAATTTTCACAGAGCATGCCCAAATCCCTTCAAACACAGGTGTAAATGGTTGCTGCTGAGTTCCCATCCCAACAAGAGCCCCGCTGGAAAACTGTCAGTAGAAGAGGGAGGTGAGCCTGGAGCAGTGGGGATGGCAGAGGAGGGTACAGTGTTCCATTTTGTCTCATAAAACCAAGACTAACAGGGTCCTCGGACAGGTCAGCACATCATTTCCAAGCAGCCAAAGGAAGCCCTTCCTTGCAGGACACGCGATGAAGCTGTGGACCCCTTCACTGCAGGAACCCATGCAGATCCATAGGACCACCCCTGGCTGGAAGCAGTTGTGTGGCAGGCACAGTGGAGGTGAGGAAAAGATGTGAAGGTACCACTCCATGCTTAAATTAACAACTTCTGGCCCAGGCAGCAGCGACTGCCAGTGCTGGAGAGGGGCCGTAGGGTGCTGTGAGCTTCAGGGCAGCATGGTGTGCCTGATCCTGTCCTTCTCCGACACTGCTGCTTGGGCAGCTTTGGCTTATTGTACTTGTAGTTAATAATGTCTGTGCAAAGCTTTAAAGACCGTCCCGTTTAATGGTAAATAATTTATTTCTATTTGAAGGAGTTGTTGAGTGATTCCTGCTGTGGTCGCTCCTCATTCCCGCCTTCCTTGGTGCTTCAAAAATGTCCCCCACCTAAACCACGCATTGCACCACCTCTTTCTTTGCTTTATCTCAGCACCCATCGACACACCGGGGCCACAGCATGGCATCCCAGCGGGTATCCTGGAGGAACCGCCAACTCCTCCATCCTCCGTGGCTCTCCCACCTCCTGCTCCTTCTCGTGTTGCTTTGAAATCCCGACAGGTTTTGTTTGGCTTTTAGCAAATACCCTCTCGCCTTGGTTTGTTTCTTTTTCACCTTCCTATTTTCTGCTCCCTGCAAAGGGCTTGACGTGCCCCGTGAGCTTGACGTGCCCCGCGAGCTCGGCATGCCCCGAAAAGACAAGCACGAGTTTGCCAGCTCCACAGGTGAGATTTCTGCGCTGGGTTCAGCAGGGATCCCTTGCATGTAGGGAAAACCTTCACCTGATTGTGCTCTACCACCGCCAAAGCTCTCGTTTGCGCCCGGTATTCAGTGCGGTCAACTTTAAAAAGAGGGGGAAAAAACATAAAAATCGAGCAAAAAACCTCCATGGTATGGAATTCATACGGCATGGGTGGCAGCGGGGGAAGCACGGTGGTGGTGGTGCTAAAAGAGCAGTAAAACAGGGATGCTGGGCACCACGGAGCAGAGGGCGGGGAGATAATTCCCCGTGGCAGGAATACGCCGTCTGTAAAAACCCATTTGGGCTGCTTTTATAGGAACCGAGGTGGTATAGCTACATTCGCTAGCAAATAATTTAAATATTGCCAGTCACGTCACATTGTAGTTGTTTGGAAATAATTATATCCATATCACAGACAGTAAATAATAGATGTGCTTTCACTAACATTTTATTCATGTTCTGTTTTAATATGGCAAACTTAGAAGTAATTTAATCTCCCAGTAAATTGAACTGGTAGGGGGTTCTTCACACAGAAGATTGCAAGTTATTAATTCCAGGCAGTCTTCATCTTGTACAATTAGTCACTGTTTGCAGCTGGAAATGTTTTATTAATTTTCCATAGCAGTTGATTTTCCACAGTTTTCTCAGTTTAAATTAAGCAGTAAGAGCCGCTGTTTCTTCTTAAATAAATTTCCTTTCCACAAAAATACATGCCTCTGGCTATGTCAATTTTCCCATTTGATTAAAGTGCCAGCAGGCAATTAATAACTTAATGCATTTTAAAGTACTTTTGGAAAAGTAATTTGAATAGCCAAACTTGTATATTTGAATTGATTGTTGCAGAAGATTTAACACACGTTCTTAAATCACAGAACCTTGTAAAGGACAAATGAAGAGTTCCAGAAGAAGCAGGCACCCTCCGACACCGCCTCCTAAACGCAGAGGGATCCTCCAAGGCTCGTCCTCTTCTGGGATTGTCACCCTGCTCCTGCGCGAGGGGCTCAGCCGCGGTTCGTCTGGAGTCCAGGCGCGGGGTTGCAAGAGGACAAGGGACTTGCTGCCTTGGCCAAGCTCTCTGGAGGTGAGGTCCTTGGTAAGCCCTAAGGAAGGGAGCTGCTCTGGTGAATCACTGTCACATCTTCACCCTGCGGGCTGGGACATTCCCAGTCCCAGCAGGGGCTCCCACCACCACCAGGCACCCAGAGGGCTCATATAGTGATTCAGACCTAACTCCATTGCTCATCCCTGTGTCCATGTCCTTTCTCGTGTCTCTCCACGGTCAGTGCAGCACAGAGGCAGGGCCCAGCTCAGCATGACCATCTGCTGTGAATCCATCCTATCCCTTGCACAGAAACCAAAACTAAGGCTAGCAGGGACCTCCAAAGGCCACCTAATCCGTGTTTGGTGCTCAGGTGGGATCAGTGGTCTCTAAACCAGACAGATGTTGGTCTAACTGGCTCGTAAAGACCTCCTATGAGACCCCATCACCTCCCTCGGCCGTCTATTCAGACTTTGCTGTCCTTATAATTAACCCTTGGGTGCATCTCCCCATGAAGCCTGCGAGCAGCTGAGACCAGCGCAGTGGGGTGTGCCGAGGTCATCGCAGGCGGGTGAGCAGGGTGTTTGGCCTCTCGCACCTGAGACCGTGATCCAGCAAAGCACTTAAGCCCCCTCACAAATATAACCAGATAAACAACCCCCTTGAGTCGACGGCATTATTCCTCTGCTTGCCTTAAAGCATGCGCTTAAGGACTTTGTTGGATTGGATTTGAAATGCTTTAGCCCTCATCTTTATCTGCCTTCCAGTCTTGGAATAGGACTGTCTTGTATTTGTTTGTAATTTCTTTTAAGACATCAGCAAGTCTATCGCATTTCCTCCTTTTAGAGGAGAAGTTAACGAACGTCCTCGCATCGCTCGGCGGCGAGGAGCCGTGGGCACCATAACAGGTAACCACGAATTTCAGCTGATGCATCCACGATCTGGAAAAAGATTAATTTTTGTGATGCTGAGCTGACTTTTCTGACCATCTCAATGCAGACTTGGAGTCAAGTGTGGGGTCCCAGGAGGGAAAAGGAGGGGTGATTCATGTTGCGGCTATCAGCGTTTCACACATCTGCCCGCGTGGTGTGCCCCAGCTGAGAGCTTCAATTCACTTAGTGTAAGATGAAATGGCAGCTGCGTTGGATTGATAAAACAATAATAATCAAGATGAAATAATAGGATTAATGCCAGCGATTGCTGTTTAACCAAAAGGTCATTTTGACAGATGTAACTTTTATCAGGAAGCATCAAAATATCAGATTTGTTTTTGATTTGTTCGAGGAGAGGGCACTAAGAAGACAAAGTGGGGATGCTGAACACACCAGGACTTTTCTGGGCTCTGGCATTTGGCTGGAAGCAGCTCCCAGTCTGCAAACGGCAGGTCCTCAGCTCCGGGGACATTGTGGCCACAGCTCTGCCATGACCAGCACCAGGCTCTGCCCTTTGGCTGAACTCTCAGGCTTTTTATTTTTCACTCATCTCCCGAATCTGTGGGCAGGTTTCTGACTTCTGCACCAGAGAAGACCTGCCTGCCTTGTCTTGAAAACTTGACGCAACACCACTTTGGTTCCCGCTTGCCCTCGGTGGCCTCTCTGGTCCCCACGAGCAGCCTCAGCTCCCCAGGGACTGCACCAGTTATGCCAACACCATCCGCTCTGCCTTTCCTCGCCGGACCGGCTTACTGCCCATCCTAAGGGTGATGGGGCTAAACTACAGAGACATGACAAACATGGTGGTGTAGCTCCGCTCCTTGCCCAGGGCTGTGTCAGAAGGAGAAAAGCTGATTGGGAAGACTGAGTCTTTAACCGTGTGTCTCCCTCCTGCCGGTGGCTTTGCTGGATCTCCACCTCTCTGCTTTCCCACCGGAGCCTGTCCTTGCCCTCCACTGCAACCCTGGATTTGCCCAGTGGGTCTCACGTCCCTCCAGGAGGAGGGACCCTGCTTCATCCCGCTGCTGATGGACTCCATCTGGGATCTCCATCCTTCCTCACTGCCCCATGGGCTGTGCTTTTCCCTTCCTCTGAAGGTCAGAGCGGTGTCCTAGAACCTTCCATGACGTGCATCCTCACCGCCATGGGCACCGTGTCCAGGGATGTCGCCGCTGGCTTCCCCACGTCACAACACCCTGCACCCAGACACGCTCCATCAGCCTCAGGCTCTGCATTTCGGAAGCTCCCAGGGACCCCAGGGACAGAGCTGAGGGGCTCCCCCCTCCTGCCCGCTCAAGCTGCCGCTGCGGGTGGTTTCCAGCTTGCTGGGTGTGCACCTGCAAGCAGAGCCCAGTTAAAACCAGTGCACCCCAGTTCAGCGAGGGGAGCAGCGGGAGTGCTTTATTTTTTTGTTTTGCGAGCGAGAGGCGCTTTCCAGCGCAATCCCAAAGCGGGTCTTCTCTCGCCTTTGGCGACTGAAGTGCGGGACTGCGCTATTTGCAGCCGAGAAGCTGCTCTCCCACCGCTCCCGGATCAAAGGCAAACAGGAGCCGTGGGAGGCCAGCCCGTCTCTAACCGCGCCAATCAATCCGAAGGGAAGAGACAAAATCCCCAAATCTCAAAATAATGAAAACAAAGATATCCAAGTAATAAAATCTGCGAGAAGCACAAAGACAACGTAACTCAGATCTCAGCTGGCTCAAAGAAAGCGCCCATTAACAAGGGATTAGCGGGAGGGAAGTACACAACCAGTCCATAGGAAGTGAAAACACACCGCACGGTCGCCTAATATCACAGCCCAGCGCAGGGTTAGGATGAAGGCCGTGTTGGGCAAGTCAGAATAAGAGCCGCTCCAGAAATCTATCAAATTATAGAAAAAAATAGGCGCTGGAAAAGCTGCCTTTGCTGCGGCGTCCCTGGTTTGTAAGAAGAGCTGTAGTTGTCAGTCGAAGAGAAAGCATTGTGTTCCTTTGCTGGGCCCGCTCCCGTGCCGTGCTTCACCGTTACATCTCAGAAATAGAGGGGTTTTTTTTCTTCTCTTGGGGGTTGTGTGTCTCCTCCCACAGCCGGGTCTGGTTTGGACTTGGACCTGTCGCATGCCCTGGTAACACAAACGGGAATAAAAAAAAAAAGTGAGATTGATTATGTTCTCCCCACTGCTGTTTTCCAGCTACCCTGAACGGCTCCAAAACTCTTCCATCCCTAAATGTTATTGAAATCAGTTCTTCCTTGCAAGGCACTGATGGATTGTGGATTATTTCTTAAAATGCAGGGCGGGGGAAAGCGCTGTGTAATTAAATATGCAGAGAGTGTAGCGCCTGTGGGTGATACATTCATTTGGCGTAATGCACACACTTGCACCTCCATCGTTATTTAGAGATTAAACCGGCGCAGCTCCTTAGCGCTCACGTCTGCCCGAAGCCCCCATGGACTGTGGCAGGCGTTGGGGTCCCTCCTGAAGCCACGAAGCATTAAACCCCATCCCAAAAGCCACCTATGGCCCTAGTCTTAAACGAGTTTTTCACAAGCCAAGACTTATTTTAGTAACTCGGTGTTTTAACCGGTACCCAACACCCGGACGCGGTGATTTACAGCCCCTCGGGGCGGGGCGGGGGGGGCTAGCCCAGCTGCATCGGAAACAGGTTCTAAATAGGGGCTTAATCTGAGTTAAAATTAAATGGGCTTAATCTGGGCTTAATCTGAAATAATACCTCCGGTGTTTTGGATGTATCGGTGCTGCCTCAAAGGGCTGGCGGTACCAGATACTGTCCTTCACGAGCCCTGGGTAGTCCTGCCAGGCAAGGCGGCGGTGCAAGCAGCATCCCGCGGCATCTCCTGCCAACATCTCCGGGGCTCTGTGGCCACCAGCAGTAGTCGGTGATCTTGTTCTCAACCCGCCCACGATCTGGAGACCTCTGAGTGCAATATATAGAAATTTGTGAATTTGCAAGTTTGTGACCGCCCACCCAGGCCTGCCCACAACTCTGTTATTTCCAAGTGGAGTCCGTGAAAGTCCTAGACACAGTTGTAGGAAGCACACGGCTGTGGGACCAGCACCTGGAGGTGTGCTGGACATGGCACACGTTGCCCTGGGGCAAAGGCTTGTGGTCTAGTAGTCCATCCTGCTGGATGCAGGTGTAAAGCCTCTGCCCGAGTCTGAAAGAAAAGAAAAATGCAATGGGTACAACAGGGAGAATAGAAATGATGCCTGAGGGTGACAAACGGCAGTGGCAGGGTCACACGGCCACCCACGCTGAATAGGACGTCGGTGATGTTCAGCCAGGCACTGGGATCAGATACTTCACTTGCCATATGAGTAGTCAAAGCAGCACAAGGATGTTTCAGGAGCAGATGAGGGACTCCCTCATCACCGAAGTCCGCGTGAAGCCCTGGCCAGCACTTCCCTTGACCAGCACAAAGGGACGTCTCCACCAAGGAGTAAGCAAAGGAGGGATAAAGGGACAGGGCAGCACACTCCATGTCTCTGGGGCAGGACGAGGCAGAGGAAAGCCATGGAAAGTGAGCAGACAGATGCAAATCCTGGTGCTAGATCTGACCCCGACCTCTCAGATTTCCATTTGCTCTGAGAGGGAGGAGTTGTGCAAACCTTATCTAACATTTCTCACCCATCACCGCCCAAGCCTGAACTTAGAGGGTGCCACTCTGCAACCCACCACCAGGCCAGTGGGCCAAATCCGCCGAAATCCAAAGAAAAGCTTTTAGCTGACTTAACGGCTGCTTTTGGATGCAGCCCTGGGGAGAAAGCACTGTATAGTTGAGCCCTTATTCACCCTTGTGCCATCTCAGCACCCATCAGAGGCATCAGCAGGTCCTGCTAAAGACCTTTCCCAGCTCTTCCAACACCCACCAGCGAGGGTAGGTGGTGTTCCCAAAGTCGTGTACCCATTGCCAGCAGATCAGGGCACCTCCAGCTCTGCCTTAGGCTCTGTTTCTGCCAGCTGGCTCTGCAAATTTAAAACAAATGTGGTTCCCAGGCCGTGTGCCCTAAATCCCGCTCTGGCCTGACAGATTTGGGTAAGCATTGGTCCCAGCAGCATCACGCTTCTCTGACAACAACTCCTGTATTGGGAGAGAAGTTTTACGGCTTTGCTTTCCCTTTTGGCGTGCAAACACCCGCTCCCTGGAAAATAATGCATATTGTCTCGAGGATTTACGTATTGCCAGCTGCAATTTATGAGATTCTGCAAGCTCTGCTGGTAGCTTTGTATACCGGAGGTTTCATTTTAGTGTCATCAGCCACAGATTATGACTGCAAGGGGTGCCTGTCTTTAATCTCATTTTTGAAGGAATTAATGTTATTAGTTTTGATGAATTAATGGTATTTAGGTGTGCAAGGTTGGCATGAATTAATGTCCACCTATTTCTGTTGTGTGGCTGACTATTGTAAAAGGACTCTGGTAAGCAATCTTTACACAGTCTCTTTTTTCTTCCTCTTCATTCTTTTGTAATGCTCTTTCAGGAGCTTAAAAATAATGTTTGGGATTTTTTTTTTTCTTTCTTTTTAAGTAAAAGGAAATATTGAAGGTTTTCCCCTGGGTAGAGCTGACATTAACTTAGCCACTGCTGAGTCACAGAAGGCTAACAAGCATTTGGGAGCCCAACCAAAAGGCTCTGCTTTATGGATGCTGCAGCTGCAGGAATAACTTGCGGCACAGCTCGGCTTTCTGAGGCGGCCTCTCATTGCTGAGACGGCTGATGGAACAGCACCGAGCAGGAGAGGAGCTGCAGGGCCCCTGCCACCTCCAAAGCAGGTCGCAGGGCTGCGGGACCATGTGGGACCTGCTGCCACATGGAGCCAGGGACCATAATCCCCTTTATTACCTGCTCACCTTCTGCTCGAACCACCTTGTTTTCCTCCCACTGCTCTGATCAGAATCAGCCAGCCCTGGCAATTACAAAACATCATTTCTCCAGGCTGATCAGTTGAAGCTGGTGTGTTTGGGGTCCATGCTGTCCATCAGATCCAGGACACCTGATGTTTACCAGGGTTTAGATGCAATCATAGACCCCTGATGGTTTTTTTCCTGGTCTGTGTAAGTCCAGCTCCTTTCATCTCTTCTCACAGGAAAGGTCTCCAAACCTGACGCTGCACCCTCTTGGAGAGGGTTATGCACACACTTGAGGTCCCCTGCACGGGAAAGGGTACTCCAGGAGGATGTGCACAGGCTACGAGGGAAGAGCCTACATCTCATAGTGCCGCCGCCACCGGTCACCTCAGCACCCATCTCTGCACCCAGTGAAGGCCACCCATGACACGTGCGTATGAGAAAACCGAGGATGAGTTTGCTGTAGGATGAGGATGAGCACGGACAGATGGTCCTATCAAAGCATGGGGTGGATTCATCTCGGTCAGCTCAAGCCGGCCTTGCTTCCCCGTGATGCTAGTGAGGAAAGATGGGCTTTTCAAGGAGACAACACATACCTTAAACCCCACTCAGAATGGCAGGAGATGCCCTCCAGAAGTGTTTCTCATTTTTCAGGAGAAGAAATTTGCAGTTTTAACAAAAACCGGCTCGAATCAATCTATCCTGTATGTCTGCCTGGATGGAGACAGTAGAGAGCCCGGCAAAGGGTGATACCAGAATTGGTTTGATACTCATGACCCCTGCACAGCTGATGTGCTTCTTCCACTTCTTTGAGATGGTTCTCTAGATTAACATCGCTTTTGTGGTGGGGAAAAAAAGATTCAGCATAAATATTGCATACTTCATGTCCAAAAGGTTGTGACAGGTCATGTTTTGAATGTCTGTGTGTGGGCTGAGAAGGCTTAACTTTGAAATGGTCTAAGATCTAGTGATCTAAGAGCTGGCAGCGTTATCTGGAAGGAGGGAGCTTTTTATTGAGCGTTTTGTTTCTTTCCTAATGAGGAATCTCCCTGAACACACAGGGAATGTCTGTACTGCTGGAGGGATCCAGGTTTTATTGTGTTTCCCTGTGCAAAACGGCACGTTGTCTGGTGACAACTGCAGATCCTCACCCAAAATTGGGTTTGCTCCAGCCTGCTGGCTGAAAAACAATGAGCACAAAATATCCGAAATCCTTTACTAGAGAATCACCTGTATTATGTGATAGGCTTCTTTCTCCCATATAGGTATATTTAGGAATAACTAAAAGTCTGTTTAAAACTGCCTTGAGCTGTTCTTTAAGTTAATTATCACTTCTTTTGGTACTATGAATGGCTGTTCAATGACACTGTCAGCGAGTGGAATGAACCAAATTACTTTAATTATGGAGTAATTGCACAGAGCGATGGTAATTAAATCTTGATCAGTTTAAGTGAGTGAATTAATTGCTCCAACTTGGAATGCACACCGCAGCAAGAGGAGTTGTTTTGTAGTTTAATTAAGACCAACCACTAAATTCTTATCATATCTAAAATGCAGACAATTAATGAGTTCGATTCTGCTCTCACCTTAATAGGAACTAGGACAGAATGCATGCTGAGAAAGGTAGCCGTGGTAGCAAAACGACAGAAAACTTAATATTCCTGTCAGTTGTGGAGATATATTAGTTATAGTCTCTGCTTTGCCTTCCAGTGAAATGTGCAAATAGAAATATTTCCATATAATTAGCTTCTGGCCCCATTTTGTTTCAGTACTCACTGATCTGCTAAACAGGAGACATTGCCTAATTTGTTAATGTTTTAAACTTCAGCCGCCTATGCTTTCAGGTGATTTTTACCTTTTTCTCCTCGTATTGTCCAGCGCGTTGCTCCCGTGCTTGATAAACGAGCTGCCTCCTTCCCTGTGCCATGTGCAACTGAGTCGCCATAATTTAGCTGTGTGATGGTGACACAGACCACTCCTTAACGTAATGTCCACCTTCTGCCTCACCTGACAGCCTTCCAAAATTGCCTCCTCTCCGGGTAGTCTCTTTGCTTCTCTTCTTCTCACTCCTACCATGGTAGGGACAGATGGCGAAGACCTTCCAAACAGCAAAGATAAGTTAGAGAGTTGGGTCCGGAAAGCTGGTAGGATCTGCTGGAGGAGGCCATGGTCATGGAAGGAGAGCGACACGGTGAGGACGATTCTGAAGGACCACAAGCAAAGGGTGAACTGGCCCTGGGGACAGCACGGTGGTTGGGGACACTGCCCAGGTACAGTGCAGCCACGGGGCTGCCTCTGTGGCAGGTCCCAGTGGTTCCCCCGGCCCTTCCACAGCCCCACTCGGCTGCTTGTCTCGGACACAGGCACAGCTAGGAGAGCTAATTCCCTGCTGAGTGATGTCTCCTCTGATTTGAATTGCCACCGGCTCATGGCACGACACCATCCTTTGGAAGCGAAAGAAAGGCTCTGCCGAATTAGAGGTATTTCTCCATCCATTTGTAAGATTTCATGGAGTTAATTCAAATTCATGGCTCCTGTGGCTGCCATGACAAAATCATTGCCTTATAGATGGCCAAAGAATTCCCATTTGTAGGGATTTTTGATCCCCCGAGGCGTGCTCAGCTTCTGCTAAGGACACAAGCCACATAAGGGGTTTAGATAGCCACATAAGGGGTTTAGATAGCAGCTCCCTCCTGCTCTGTACCACCACCACACTCACAAACCAATTTCCATTTATTTCAAAGCATTGTCTTACTGTTTTACCAAAATAACATGGCCATGCGATGGCTGGGGCTCAGCATTCAGCATCCTAGCTTTTTCTTTTACTTTTTTTTTCCTCTTTCTTTAGTGGCTTTGCATGATGTTTGACAGGGTTAACAGGATATCCGAAGGTAAAAGGTGGGTTTTTTTCTGGAAAATGAATCTCTTGAGTGAAAGGTCCTGCTGTTTGATTCTGGTGGTACTAGACCAGTTGGCCAAAGGACTTGGAGGCTGCTGGGTTGAAAGCAGCATCAGCAACTTACTTCCACATGGGCAAGTGTTGCCTAAATTGCATGACGGGGTGGAAAATGCCAAATCATTTTGTTCCACATTTCTCTGGAACTGAACGAAAGCCAAACTTTTGACGCTTATTCTTATCTATCTGTCCCTTCCTCCAATACTCTGCACTGCTATTTCTTCTCTAGGCTTTACGGAGCGTATTTAAGCCCTGAATGAAGCAGGCTGTGCCAGACTGGGTGGACCTTCATCCCCTTTGCTGCAGCCATACAGCTCCTGGCCCCATCCATGTGCATGGGCAGCCACCTCCCTGTGCTTTTGGGTGACGCTGTGTAGGGATGGGACAGCGGGATGCTAAGAAAGAGGGAGCCAGGGAGACACCCTGGCCCCATCCCTATTGCTTTCCTGGGGGTGGCCCCAGCCATGCAATGCTCTCCCTACGCCTCCTGCCTGGCTCTCGGAGGATGTCAGCCCTCTCCAATGCCATCGAGAGAAGTGTGACCGTAAGTGATTTGTTTGATGGCGCAAAGATTGGAACGCGCGCCCTGGCCGGCGTCTCAGCGCTGCAGCCCTCCTCCAGGACCCTCGCTATAAGGAACGGCACATAAATTCCGCTAATCCCATGCAGCCGTAGAGAGCTTTTCTCTCATTTGCTGAATGTATGAAATCCATATGTCATCAATCTCTTTCCGGTGGCTGGAGCCTGTTTATGAAGCTTAAATCTCTGGCATGTGGCTGGGAGCATGGGGGCCAAGTCCCGGCGCCTGCCAGCGCCAGCTTCCACCTCCTGCTTCTCCCGCTGCCCTCTCGCCTCCTTCCCCTGGCAGCCGGCACCGCCGGCAGCGACTCTTAGTTCCATTCTAAGGGAACCAAATGGTTCCTGTTTTAAACAGGGTGGTGGCGGAGAAGCCCAGAAGATGCGCTGTTGGAGCAAGGAGGAGGCAGAGCTGGCTGCGTGCCCTCCCTCGGGGAGGACAGTCACCCCATCACTGTGCTCCAAAGCTCCGTGCTTTCCGAATCGCCTGCCAGCCCCCCCCAAACCCCCCAGATAGGCAACTAAATGAGTAGCAGCAGGGTCAGCCGCCCGGCCTCCACCAACGTGGGAGAGCTGAGGCTGCTTAAAAATGATGGTTTTGCCAAATTTGTGTGTCCTGTGCAAAAATCAGCTCGTTACGGATAGTCTTTGCTTCGGTACCTGGTCAGGGCTTTTCAAATTGCTCTCCAGAGCTTGGGCAAAGGAAATGGGCAGAGGGGGCTGGTTTTGGAAGCAAAACAGCCCAGCACAGTGGGAATGTGTGGCTGGGGAGGTCCCGCGGTTGGCAAGGAGGAGGCTGGCAGAGGCTGAGCGTGATGGAGAGGTGACAGACCCGCTGGTCGGGACCGGGGTGCCAAGAACGCTGCCCTGCCACCACCGCTGCCAAACCATCCCCGAGCCCCAGGGCTGCCCGGGCACAAAGCAGATGTGTGGGAGAGCCCGGAGGGAGACGAGGAATGTCACCATGTAGAGACGAGCAAGGGAGAATGGGAATGAAGCCCAGGAACGGCACATGGTCAGGATGAGGGGTGAATTCACGCGGGGTCAGAGCCCTTCTCCCTTTATCTTTGGGAGATTTGGGTAGCTTACTTTATTTTAGTCCCTTACGACACATTTACATAAAGCTGCTTTGGGCTGAGTGCTTCTTAGTGCTGGTCTCTGTTCTATTTAAACATAAATGTTTTAAAGTGCACGGATAGGTTTTTAACAGGAAAAAAATTGCATGTGAATTACATGTATTTCTTGTTTACCCACACAGCTCCAGCTGACACTTATCGGCAGATTAACTTTCACTAAACTTTCTATGTAATATGTTTTAAAAACCCACTTGAAGTACAGATTCTATTAGTTCCTGACCTTATGTTTTAAGAGGAAGAAAGTGGCTTTACACTCCATGAAATGTGTTAATGCATGGATAGAAGCCCTCTTATCCTCCTGCTTACATTAGGTCCAATCAGGAGAATGGATTATGTTTTTAATAATCTGACATTAGTATTAAAAGTAATATTTAAGGCATTAGTCTCCATAACTAGTGCAGCGTGTTCAGAGCTTTCTCTTTGTGTGTGTGCGCGCACGGCTGCGTTAAAACATATGTTTACGAAACAATGCATTAGCCCAAACTGCCCAAATATATGGGGATAAATTGGGGCAGCAGATTACTGCTGACATCACTTTTTCAATTAGAGGCAGAGGGAAGATTTGATGGCCATTTTAAAACTGATTATGGAGGACAGGGATTAGAGGCCGTTAGAAACGGGATGTCTTATTCTCCTCCCAGCCCTGGCCTCCTGGAGCTCCATGGACTTCAGGAGCGGCTGCTGCTTCACGGGGTGGAATAAGGCCAGGGCCACTGGTGGCACTGGTCATACGTACAGAGCATCTGTTACCTACGGGGATGGACCTCTCTGCCTGTCTTAGCGCCTCAGAAACATCGCAAGGGACAGGGGAAGAAATCTGGAGTCTCCATCCCTAAAGTAAACGCTTTAGTGGAAAGCCAAGTCCTCCCGGCTGGTCTGGGAATTGGAGTATCCTAGCAGGTAAATACTGAATCCCGCTGGCCTGGACCCAAACCACACTATTATTCGATTCTATATGATTCTGTCGAGCCGTTTGTTATTGTCTCTGTCTCCACGCGTGGTCTGAGAGACTTTTAAGTCGTCCCAAGCCCTAACGTCCCCTGCATCCCCTGGAAAAGACAAAAGGGAGCTAGAAAACAAACAGGGAACATCAGGAGGAGAAAGTGGTGTGTGTGGCCATCACCCCGCAGAGGAGTGAACTAGGAGCTGCCACCCCAGGCAGATTTCTCCAACGTTTAATTCCCTTCACTCAGGACCGCTCACCTTACTTCTAGGTGTAGTTTATCTAATTGCAGCTTTTAGCACTTCAGGCTCACTTCGCCTTTGTCCGCTCAATTAATCAGCCTTCCAGTGTCAGAAATCTTCTCCTCATGGGGTACTTACAGACCACGGTCAAGTTACCGCCTACCTTCCTCTCTGCTAAGCTGTAGATTGCTAAATGGAACCGCAAAGGGGTTTTTTGCACCTCTACTGGCGCTTACAGCAATTTTTTGCTCTCTCCTATGTTCTAACAAGTCTCCTTGGGAAGCCTAACCTGAGTCTAACACTCCAGAAATGCTCCCGTCAAGTGCTGGACACAGATATAACTCCGCACCCGCTATCTCCGGGGCAGATGCGCTCCCTGTTTGCAAGGAGTCGAAGCCAAAATGCTTCGTCTTTTATTCCTCAGCTGCTGAGAGAGCATCCGCCCTTATTTTCACACGCACCTTTCGCTCTTGCGTCTCTTTGACAGCAAGACTCCCAAATTGCGGCGAGCCTCCGGCTTTTCCTTTACCGATGGCAAACAATGCTTATCTTTGCAACATATGTGCAGTAACTGTTGTTCTGCGGCAGAAGGGAAATCCACAAGCTATCCAGCCACTGCACCTGCCTGCTTGGACCGAATTCCCCTACTCGTGTTTGCTCGCTGGAGTTAAGCAGGTCCCGGGCTGGGAAACCAGCTGGGAAATCCAGTTATTACAGGCACAAACAAATGAGCGAGGGGCGGAGATGGGCAGCCGTTCCTATTTGACCACAACCGAGGGAATCTGGCAGCGCGCGGTCCTGACTCTTTATTTTAATTCCAGCCGGCCCAAGATGGGAGAAAGTCAAGCGAGCCAAAGGAGGTGGGAGACAGGATATCCCCCCACCCTCCAATCTGGACTTCTGACACATCTTGTCTGGAGCGCAGGGCTAACGCAGCGGTTCAAGGCGGCCACCCTGGAGTCCGCAGACATTCCTGCCTTCCTCCTGCTCTCCTATGGCCTTTTTGAACACCGAGAGTCTGTCTGAACGGTATCTCTTTGTCTCCAGCCTCTAGGCAGAATGGCTGTGTCAGGGGGCCTTACTGGCAGCCTCTTGAGGTGTGATTTTGGCCAGGGCAGGGGAAGGAAGTGCCAGGTGAAGGGATGGGTTATCCAAGGCTTACAGCGTTTAGCGCACAGCTTCCTTCCCCAGAAGTGCTGCAGAGCTGGGTCCTCTCTGGGAAGATAAGACCCCGTGGATGCCTCCATCCTGCCCTTGGCATCTCCCAGAAAATAACAGGAGCGACTCCCTGAACTCAGAACCTGATGGGTTTCATCCATGTGTACAAAAATTAAATGCATTTTAAAGGTTTTTCTTGCAGTTTTCCTGGTGTTCTCTCCAGTCAGTCAGCTGCAGTGGACAAAAAACCAGTCTTGATAAGCCAAAAGCTATATTTATGAACAACCGGTGGATAATACACTGCTTTCTGCAAAAGCTTTGTTTGGGAAGGTCAAGCTGTATGGCATTATCTCATATTTATGAGTGAAAAAATCCACAAGGTTCCTAAAAATCAGGAAAAAAGGGTGTCATTATCTCGTATATTGCAGAAGAATCATCTGCGCTGATTAAGCTGTCGCTCGTTAGCTCATCATGCTTATCAAGTCACCAACCGGCAACGCCTCTGACCCCAGCGGTAATGATAGTGTAGAGCCTTTGGACCACCTTGGGTCAGGATTCACCCATTTTGTCTTTTTTCCTGCTAATATCATGTGTAAATATATGCACAGCTGACCCTGCTAGAGACTCCCCCGGCCCCGCAAGAGGCTTCAGTTCCTCTGCGTTCTCTTCCGCAACGTAAGTTCAGACAGATTTGTGGAAAGCAGGAGATTTTGTTTGTGCCTAAATCTTTTGGTAGGATTTTCTTTAAAGGCCTTAATGCCATGGAAAAACAGCGAGAGGCAAATTCTGCTTTCGGTTACACCAAACGGGGAGTAAACCAGCTGCAGGCAATGAGGGACGTTGGATTTATCCCAGGGAAGGCAGAAGCAGAGCTCAGTCCCTAGCACTTAGCTATTTTCTGCACCAGCAGTTCTGGCCTTTGAGAAATGAGATGGAATTTTCTATTTTTCTCCTTCTGACTTGTGAGGTGCCTGAAAATACCAGAAAGCAGAGGAGAAGTCTGAGGCCTTTAAATTATAAGCAGTGGCAACATTAGGCACATTAACATAAAAGCAGACTTTGTAGTGACTACGTAACACCGTAGCCACCCTCTCTTGGGCTCTTAGAAGCAAGAGAGGGGAGAAGGAGGCTGTAGAAGCTGTTCCCCTTTAGTTAACGTGATATGAAGGTTTCAAAGGTCTCTAGAACTGCCCTACATACATAGTGTTTCCTTTTATCCACCGTCAAAATAACAGCTTTAGGAAACATCATTATATTCTGCAAAGGCCTCTGTCTCTTGCTTTATGTTAAATGTTGTTTCCCTGTGATTGGCAGCAGCTATTTGGTGTTAGAAAGATGCTCAGGGCAAGACCACTCTACCTCAAATGGAAGATTACGCAGTGCTAGATGGGAAGTCTGCTGTGTAAATGGGACCAGTCCAAGCGTCCCACTTCCCTCCCTGGAAGGCCTCATTCACTTGACAATTTACTGAGACTCTGCCTTTGGGCCCCCTTTCATTTGCACAGGCTGCAGCCCCTCGTCCCAGCCACCTTAGAGCCTCCGGCATCTTCACCAGCTCTTTTTGGTTATGAAAACGTTCCCTGATTTATTTCCAAACCACCATCCATCCTAGGCATCAAGTGAGGCACGACCTCTTGAAAAAAAAACTAACAAAATTCAGCCATAGGCATTTGGGTAAAGGTTGTTTTAATGCTCATACCCTAGAGGGGCATACTGGAGTTTTGTGCCGTTGTTTTCTAACGCTCGAGAGCCTGACATACAGAAATTGGTGTGTCCCTCTCTGTCAGCTTCCACAGGAAAAGCTCGGAGAGCACGTGTGGTCTAGGTTGTATTTGAAGCTGGGCCCACACCCCAGATCACCTAACGGCCATCCTATAAGGCTACCACCTGATGTTCAGATGCAAGCTTGAAGCAAGCTTTGGGGCATGCCAGGAAAGACCTGGGTTTGGGCTGCCTTTTCACCTGTGCTCAGTTGGGATGTAGACATCTTGGGCAGAGCGTGCTCCCCTCATCTGGTCTTTTGCTGTCAGGCCCTGGCTCCTTGTGGTGACATCCCACAGCTGTGGTCTGGCAAATAAACCGAATTTGGGGTCCTTCCTACAACATCTTCCCCAAGGCAGCTCATCTGAACATGGACTGCTCATGCAATGCTCTGGCACATGGGCATGGAGCAACTGGCAATGTGAATGGGCAAGTCAGGTCTGGTTATATTCCAGGATTTAATCTGGATTTAATTTATTCCATTTAATCTGTTTCCTAGCCTGGCCTTCTACAGGAAATGGAGATGGAGCCAAAATGTCTTGATTCTGTTTTTGTACTTCCTCACCTCTAAGAAGAACAACGGCAGGACCTGTACAGACCTTGAAAAAAGTGGATGGAGCACGTCCAGGAGCTTTTCTTGGAAGACCATGTAGAGAGGGTAGAGGTCCACCTGAGCTGGTCCATCCGAGCGACCCCCAGGTACACATCTGCTCTCGGACGTACTCCTCAGCACGCTGAAGGAAACATGGGTGAGGTTTGGCAAAAGCTATGGAGAATCTCACTGTCCCAGCCTGAATTTTATGGGAGACGTATGTTTAAATGGCTCATTACTGAGAACATAAAACTATTGCTCTTGTGTAATAAAAATATCATCTTAAAGACTGCCAACCACTGGAGCAAGGACTAAGAGGGCTGAGACAGAGATCTGCCCCTAGTCGGCCTAGGAAAAACAAACCAGTCCACTCAGCCTAACAAACCCAAATCCTGCCCATGGACTAACCCTCCAGCCCTCTCTCTTCACAAGTTAATTTTGGCCATGGATCAACACCTCACGGTCCTGGCCAGTAACCTCATCTCCGCAGAACAGCTTGGAGGAGAAAAGGTTCCTACTATAACCTTACCATGAGACCAATACAATGACCTTATGGGAGAACCCAGATTTTTGAACTGACTCTGGAGTTCCACCAGTTTCCAACTAGATTAAAAGACAGCCTGCGGTAGCTAAACCACCGGTAGCAGCATCAGGGATTTGTTCAATGCAAGAACACCATGAAGAAACGGCAGGCCCGGGTAAGAAGGCGCTGGTAATCCCATGTAAGGAGAGTGATTATGGAGGGTGCAGTTCTTGTCCTGCTTGTCGCTCATCCTTTGCTCAAATTCCCTGAGCACGACCCTCAGCTGGTACAATCTGATCCCAGCCTGGTAGACAGGAATGAAACAGAGGGGACTGGATGTAACGTGAAAAATTCTTACCTAAATATGTTACCTGATGAATTTTACCGGAATTGCAAACACAGGTGAAGAAAGGAGAGACTGAGCCTCTGAAGCACTCTCTGCTGTTGCAGACGTGTTGCGTTTGGGCATTTCTCGGGCCAGGCTGTGAGTTTGGCCACCAAGGCACGAGACGGCAATTGATGTCCTACACCTGTAATTAAAAGAAGGATGAAAAGCATTCCAACGTGTTTTGCCGTGGTAAAAAGTGTTCCCTTCTTGCAAATACTAATCCCAGAGTAATTCAGTGGTTTGGGGATGAAGGGAACGGGGCCCTCATGTGGTGCATCAGCCGCGCTCGCGAGAAGATGGTCTCTAACGTGATTGCGGAGTCGTTATGCAGATCAGACACCAGACCTGGGTCTGCCAGCGAGGCATGCGGACAAATAAATAATATTAGTTTAAGGAAATCAGGTGTGAAAACATAGAGCTGATTGTCAGAGTTCTGGGAAAACCGGCTGAGACAAATGGGATCTGTGGCTGCTCAGTGTGTCAGAAAATCAGCTGGAAGGCCGCTAAGCCGGGTGGAGGCAGGGATTGGAGGTCTTCTGCAAGAATATAAACCCTGTCTTCCAAAGTTGCGAAATCGTGGGAAACAAGATCTGCGTGGGGAAATTAGTTCAGTCTATTTTTCTATTTGGGTGAAGAAAACGAAACTGGTTTTTGCAATAATGAAGAAGCTGCCCTGCGAGCGGTGGAAGCAAGTCTGTTTTCCCATGGATCTGAGCCGCCAGGTTCTCCCAGCCCTCCGACCACAACCACCCCCGGTCCCCTTCCCCCCGCCGGAGGACCGCCAGCAATGATGCTAGCAGGTAGGCTGTGCGGATAGCCCGGCCAGCAGCCCCGGCTACAGCCACATTCCTCCTTCCCACTTTACACACCGATTCGGGTATCTCCCCTCTGCCCAGCTTCACAAGAAATGGCCGTGACTATAATAACAGCCGGGAGAGCTTCATATTTCTTTTGAATTTTGACAGGTTTGCAAGGCACTGGGGTGTCACGGTGGATGTACGGTGCAGTCACACGAAGCTTGGTCCTTCAGGCGACCAGGGGGAGTACAAGGAGCCACTTCTGCGGCGTATCCAGGCACACAGGTCCCCACGTGCTTTGGGTCACCAGCCACATCCAAACGTGTCCTCGGTGGCCCGTCCTGGGCCATGCTCAAGGCCAGGTTGGATGCTCACTTCTCCAATACTGATCCTGTGCATTTGCAGGACGGGGCAGCGAGAGCCCCATGACGAGGCTCAGAGGGATGTTGACTGGACCAACTGTGCTTCCATTCCACTTTATTCCACTTGGAAGTTCCCTCTGCACCACGTCTACCTACTGCAGTCATGTTGCTGTAAACGTGGGATATGAGCCTGGTCTTCCCCCTGCAAGGAAAAAAACCCCAAGAAGTCCAAAATGCAGCTTATTCAAGCCACTTAAGAACAAATAAAAGTAGCAAAATCTTCCTTTTCATGCTCTGCAGGCATATATCGTCAGTGGAAATACCGCCAAACTTCTTGTTTAAATATAGAAGCGGTGCTTATTTGTACTGTTAACGGTCCCCATGAGGACCTGTTTCCTTACACGGGGATATTGTTTACGATGAAGACCGGGCTGGCTCCTTTGCCATTAAAATTCTGCGCCAGCCCAGCGCTGACAATATTGAAGCTTTGCTAAATGTGTATACACGTAAGTTCATTAAATGGATGCTGACTGTTGTTACACAAGTACAGCAGTTGAGTGCTTTCTGTATTAACTTTATCACCTGATGGGCAAAAGAAAAGGTTTAACTAAAGCTTAGGACTAATTGAACAGTATTTCAGTATTTTCTTATGTAAAACTGGTTCTGGTCTATTGTTTTTATTTATTTGCAATAACTGTGCTCATTCAAGTTTGTAATGACACTGCCATGGGTGAACAGAATTTGCTTTAAGTATTATTCTCCCTTTTCCTATCTCCTGCTTTCTCTAAACTGTGTCTCTCAGGAGAAAATCTGCAATAGAGCCTGGTGAAAAGACAACTCTCTAAGCACACAGCCATTTGGGCGAGATATGTTCTCAAGCTGTGTTTTTAAATTACTTTAGAAGTTCCTGTTTATTTTCTGTGCCTGCCTTGGGTATTTCCTGTCAGGCTGAGCGTGGAGCACGACGCGGGAGGAGATAGGAGAGAATAAGCCTCCCGTGGAAAGGTGGGAGGCATCTCATCATCAAGACACTGCACAAACCACCAGCACTTTCTTTGCTCAGTTACCACTAGAGTATGCTCTCGTGCTACAAGTTCTAGGGATTATTTTTTAAAATAAATCAATACGTGTAGCACAAGGCCGTCTTTCAAATGCTTTCCACTTGCCCTAGTGTAGTGGGGTTTTTTTTTCCTAAGCAATACTACTTTTTTTCTTGCTGTTGAGCCCATCCTCAAGGCTTTGAGAAAGGCCAGAGGGTCACTGGGTGTTGCTCTGCGGTGAGGTGAATCTAACTTGCGTTTGGACAACTCTCAACTTTCAGAGAATGAATGAAAGCAGTTGAAAAAATATATGCTTGGCTCCCACAAAACCAAAAAAATGAGGGTCTGCATGTTCCTCTTGTCTTGGCTGGACCCCCTGGGTCGTGCCTGGCGAAGAAGGGGGAGTCAAATCTCCTGAATTAATAGATTTCTGCTTAGAGAAGAAAAATGTAAATGCACTCTCCAAAGCGTTTGTGCCGACATAAAGTGTGTCTGTAATCCTGGCCTTTGAAACGGTGGTAGTTATTCAGTAAGATAAAGGCTGTTGTGAGCCTGCCCTGCCATATTACAGCAAAGTACTTTGTCACTGGCACCCTAAAAGTTCCAGTTTCTGCATGACAAAGATATAAAACAACTTGCAGGACAATTAAAGAATAGTTTGTCCTTACCATGTTATTACCAGCCATTCTTCCACATTTCGATATTCGCCTTTAAATTGCTACCTCCCCCATCAATATAATTGTAATCAGTCACGGTTAACATTTGTCTTTGGACGCCTTTTGCAAGTTAAATACAAAGAAAGAAAAATACCGCAAAGAAAAAAGCCACGCTTCGGATAAAGAGCCTCGCCACCAGCCTGCTTTCACACACAGGCTGCGCACTTTGCTGCTAAAATTACATTTTAGCAGCCCCAACGGGTGCGGGAACAATGACCCCTCGCATTTCCATAGTGACAATGGCTGGCGGAGGATTGCAACATATCTTTTTCTTCTCCCCGATGAACCTCAGCCAATAACGGCAGAAACCTGCCAACCAGTTGAGTACATTGAGGCTCACTTGGTCACCACAGAGCCAAGCGGTTGCCTCCTGGATGGAAGGCAGCCACGTGGGCCCAGCCATTATTCAGCCAGTGTTTATACCCTCAAATACCAGTTCCTTCAAAAAACCCCATTTACTTCTGAGCCGGTCACAACTTCAGCTTCTTTTGCCATCTCCGTACATGCCGGCTGGAGTGTGTACAAAGACTTTCCCTCAATTAATACCTTTCTCGGTTTCAGCTTGTGTCCTTTCGGGGTTTTTGTGCCGGCAGTTTCCTTCGGCACCAGCTTCTCCGGTCCCCACAACCTGATTTGCAGTTTTTCAGTTGTGTCAACCAGCCTTAATCCTGCCCTTTGGTTTGTTTTTTTTTCTTTATTTTAATAAATGCAAACCTCATTTTCTAGAGTCTCCATTTAGATCTAAACCATAAGGCTGTTTATTATCCTAGTTACCCTCTTCCACACCTTTTCCCTTTTTATTCAAAAGCCTCTCTTTAATCTGTCTCAATTCTCCAGGTACGGCCTCGCCGCTCTTTTGTACAATCCCATAACGATTTCCAGGGATGTGTTTTAGTCATCTATCGATAGGTCTCAGGATGCTATTTACCTTCCTTAACTACTCCCGCAGCGGGAATCGCTGCTTTTAATATTCTCTATGCCGACACCTTCAACCCTTTTCTCCACCAGCGTCTTGCGTAACCCTGTTCGGGGCATAAATCTTTATTTTCTGTGTGACGCCACACTCGGACACGGAGCTGTGAGGCAGCTAAAGCGCGGTGAGGGGGGGACGCAGCCTGGGCCTTGCACCCCGCCAGAAGAGGAGCCGCTCACCCGAGCGGGCAGAAGGCGCTGAGCCAAGCCGGGAGAGGGGGATTTAAAACACATTTTAAAGTTGGTGATTCAGGAGGCCTCGGGCCCGGGCCTAGGCCCAGCCGCAGGCCTAGGCCCAGGCCAGGCCCAGGCCCAGGCCCAGCCCCAGGCCCAGGCCCAGGCCCAGGCCCAGGCCCAGCCCCAGGCCCAGGCCCAGGCCCAGGCCCAGCCCCAGGCCCAGGCCCAGGCCAGGCCCGGGCCTATCCCCAGCCCCACGGGCACCAACGCACTGTCACCGCGGCGACCCCCGCCGTGTCCCTCCGCAGGGCCCCGGGTCCCGCTCGGCCGCGCACACCCCCGGTACCGGGGGCAGCCCCCGCTGAGGGGAGCACCGGGGAAGGCCGCGCCCCCACCCCGTTTCCCACCCNGGGCTGGTGCGTCGCGGTCACCCTTCGGGCGGGGTGGCCTGAGCCCTTAGGGGCTGGGGCATCGCTGTCACCATATAGGGGTGCTCATCCTATGGGGGCTGGTGCGTTGCTGGTGCCCCGTCGGGTTTCTGTCGCCTTGTAGGGTTCTGCCCCATAGAGGCTGGGGCGTTGCTGTCACCCCCCAGGGTTTCTTACCCCCATAGGGGCTGGTGTGTTGTTGTCACCCCATAGGGTTGCTTATTCCGTGGGGCTGGTGTGTTGCAGTCGCCCAAAGGGTTGCTGTCACCCCACAGGGGCAGGTGCGTTGCTGTCACCCCATAGGGTTGCTTACTTCATAGGGCTGGTGTGTTGCTGTCACCCTATAGGGTTGCTGACGCTCCATAGGGCTCCTTTGACCGCACTGTCATCTCACGCCGTAGGGGCTGGTACGTTGCCGTCACCCCATAGGGTTGCCCACCCCATAGGGTTGCACCCCCATAGGCACTGGTGTGTTGCAGCCGCTCTGTGGGGAGCTCGCCCCACGGTGGTTGGTGCATTGCAACCCCCCCATAGTGGCACTGGCCCCACAGGCTGGTGCATCGCGGACACCCCCAGAGCTGGGGAGCTGCCATCCCCCATGGGGTGCTCACCCCACCCAGCCTGGTGCCTCACTGTCACAGCTTGTGGGGGGGGCTCTTCCCCCGGGGTCACTGCAGCGTGGTCACCCCTTGGGGCTGGAGCCCTCTGGCCACCCCCTGTTGACCCGATCCTCTTCCCGGGCCTGTTTGCTTTGCAGCGAATCGTTAGTCTCCATCTGAGCCTTCCAGCGAAGGATTTAGTCAGGAGCCCTGGGGAGGGCCGGTGGCATCAGAAGGCAGATGTGTCATCCTGCCAGATGTGGCATCACTGCTCGGGACGTCATTTTCTCTGGCCTGTGCAACCACAACGAGATGTCTGTATCTGCCTGTCTGGAAGTGACTTGCTGACAGTGACAGCCTAGCTGAGGTTTTGTCTTTCGCGCTGCCGATCCCACCAGATGGGCCAAAACTCTCCTCTTTGCTGGTTTAATCTAGCCTTGCTTGAAAACCCCCTTCCTCCTGTAGCATCTGTGCAGCTGTGACTTGGGGATAGGAGAGCTTGGGTTTTCTAGGTGATGTTTTGATTATTATTTTTTTTTTGATGGAGTAAGATACCCAGATACTTTCCTTCTTGCCTATCCCAGAAGAGCGATGAGTGGATTTTTTGAACTCTGTGCCTCGTGGCCGTTGCTGGTTTTGGATCCAAGCAGCGGATAAAATTCCTTATAAATAAATGGGCGCATATATTTTACAGCTTCAGTACGTGTGGAGGGAGAGATACGTGTTTAAATACAGCTCTTTACAATTTGCTGTTATTTTTTGTTTAGATTTATGTCGAAAGACAGCGCTCCTTGGGAGAAGCAGGACAGTTTTTGCCTAGCCGGGTTTAAGGCAGTGTGTATTCAACGTGGCTCTTCGCACCCAAATTTAAAGTTGAGCAGTGGTTCAAGTGAGAGTTATTTGATTTAAAGGTAACAGGGTGGAGCTGTGTTTTCGTTACACCAAGCTCGCCCTGGTTCGCTGGGATTTTGGCTGTGGATGGGCGCTGCTGCAACCTCCTGTTGTCAGTTTTCCGTGTTCGGATCAGAGGGACCCTGTTGTCAGAGCTGTATTACAAGGATTTCCTTTTAAATCCCTTCTCCATAGACCCTGCATCCCATGCTCCGGACAAAGTGTGCACGCATTGCTGGCCTGGTTGGTGTGACCCCGATGGCTTTTGCTTTTGCTCCCGAGTTTGTAAAAGGGCTGGCTTTGCTCCTTCTGGTTGTATCAGTTAATATGTGAGGATCAATATATTTGTAGTTACTACCATTTGGGCTTTTAAAGTACTCCCTGTTGGGAAACCTGTGTGTGTGAACGCACGGGGTGCCAGTGCTCCGAGCTGTTCGTGCTGCACGAAGCCTTGAGAACCTGGTTTTTAATTGTACTTGAGTTTGGGTTTTGCCTGCGGGACGCAAATAACCATTAACACCCTTTACAAAGTGGGATGCGGGTTCTCCTGAGGAGGTGATGTTGGGATTCGTTCCTTACTTGATGTGAATTATCCTGGTAGATGGAGCGAGCGGCCAAGCAGCATGGGTACAGGTTCACCCCACTTTCCCTGGGTTTTTGTGGTTATTTTCATCATAGAATCACAGAATGGTTTGGGTGGAAAGGGCCTTAAAGACCATCTCANCCTCGCCCCCCTGCCCACGCTGGGGGGATGCAGCCCAGGCTGGGGGTGGTTCTGGGCTGTGAGCGCACATCGCCAGCTCGTGTTGAGCTTCTCATCCACCAACACCCCAAAGTCCTGCTGGGAGCTGCTCTCCAGCCATTCAACCACTTGGGGTTGTGCCGACCCACGTGCAGGACCTTATTTAATCTCATTTTGGAGGCGAGAGAGGGATTGCGCTTTCCCTAGTTCCTGAAGGCATCGTGGTTCTTCCTAGCACAGCAGCTGTGTGTACAGAAATGCACGTATATGCGTGCAGCGTGTGTCACTCCGCTGCTGATACCTTCAGTCAGAGATGTCAAGGACACTCGCTACGCGTGTGCTGCAAACAGCAGGGAGATGTCCCAGGAGCGGCCGGACTGGGGGCCTGGAGGCTTTTAACAGGCTTCCTGCAACCTACATTAGAGGGAATTGTATTAGAGGAATTCTCTTGGCATGCTATGCCCCAGGTGCCCCCATGACCTCTCTTTTTTTTTTTTTTTGTAGTTTTCTTCTAGTTCTGCTGCCTGAGTTGTGTGTATTTAGTGAAGCTGAGCAGAGACGGGCTCATCCCCCCTGTCCTCTTGTGCCTGTCCCAGCCAGCAGCCACCCCATCGCGTTGACGATTACTCTTTTTGGGTTATTCCCCAGCTTTCCCATGGCCGGAGCAGCCCACGGGATGCTCCAGCACTGCTGCATGGCCGGAGTCCCCCGGGAGGTCTCTGCAGGGTCCCCTCCTTGCGATCAACTTCCCCGCGCCTGGGCATGGGGTTCAAACTTACACCCTCGAAAGCACTGAACCTTCTGGTGTGGATAAAGAGGTGCTTAAGGATTTGCTCTATCTGCTTTCAGGCAGGGAGACTATTATTATATTCTTTTTTTTTCTGCTATCTGTATAGTTTTAATTGTTCCTGAAGTTTTGTAGTAATCCTGAAATGTAAAAGGCAATAGGTATTTTCGCTGTCAGCTTTCTGGTGTTACTCAGAAAGAAATGAGAGAATGAATTTTAGAGCTAATTTGGAAACATTCACAGATGTTAAAAGAGCTTAAAAAGGGATCAAATAAACTCAAGTTGAAAGGAAAAAAAAACCCAACGAAGAAAAACCCAACAAAAAAGCCCCCAAACCCAACCCAGACCTTCCCTCTGATGTTGCAGGCATCAGCTCCCAACCTGGCTTGGGGATAAATCTGTTTTCAGGCAGCGTTGGGTCCGTTTCCTGAACATCTTAATTGGGGAAATCAAGGGGGACGGTCAGAAATTTAGTTACACCAAGATTTTGCTGGAATAAACTCTTCCGTATGAGCTGGCGTCCGAAGATGCCGCAGGTCATTTTCTGCACGAGAAATATATCGAAATCAAGTCTGTAGTCTTCCTCTGTGCGTGTTGCCACTCGATAACGGTGCTCTGCCCTCCGAGAGCCCGTCGCCCCCGGGGGCTGTCAGGGACACCCAGGTACGCTGGTGGGAGATGGAGAATTAACCCCAGCTGAAGGGTCGGGTGTTCTGCGCTCCTTTGGGGTTTTCCCAGTGGAATTCAGCCGGCCTACAACCTGGGAGCTCATTTTTGCAGGTTTTCTTACTTTTGTTTTCCTTAATTCTTCGGAGGCAAAGTGGTGCTGGTGGCTTTCAAAGCCCGGCAACGGCATCCACCAGTATTTTGATTTTTATTTTATTTTTTCGCAGCTGTCTGGTTGGTTTGTGTCCGTATTGCTTTGGGGTTATTCTTGCCCATGAGATGAACCAATATCAGCCCAACGTGCGTGAACTTAATCTTCAGCCGGTTTGGATGCAGTTATTGCTGTGTCCCAGAAGGACTTCAATGGAGGTGGAGCCCTGCCTGGTTTGGGAGCAGCATCCCCGCGATGGATGGGCATCCACTGTTACCCGCTGCACGGACTAATTTAGAGTTTCCTTTATTATCATCTTTTCCTTTATTTATCATCCTTTGCTGGGTGCAGGGGGGATCAGTTGCTTCCCAGCCCTGGAAATATCAGAATTTCTGGAAATTAAAGGGCTCAGCTTGGGATGGATGGTTTTCCCATTGCTTCTGAATAATTTTTTTTTCAAGGCTGTCTTGCAATAGGTTGAAACTTTCCTAAAATAGGGTAGCAATAAAAATAGCCGGCGTTTTCAAGCACGGTAGAATCCCCATGGGATTCTTTTGTGCAGAAAGCCGCAGGGCTGTCCCCTGGGCTGTCGTTTTACGGCGGCTGCCAACAGCGGGAGCGGGTTGACTCGCGTCTTCCTTTTAAAATACACCGTTTACTGTAACGTCAGGATTTCAAGGTGCCATTTGTACCATCCTCCTCCTTTGCGAGGGTGGTAGGGACGTAATAATGTGAAGAAATACAAAATATTATTAATCTAGCCAACATATAATTAATATAAAGCCAAAGGCGCCCTTCGTTTTGCGTCTTTACCGGCTAACGATGGGACAAAGCTCCCGTGACCTTGGCGCTTGCAAAACGAGCAGGAGCAGTGAGACCAGGCTCTGCAAAACTGGATAGTGAAATTTTAGGTGGGGGGTGGGGGGGGAGGAAAGAAGGAAAACCAGCCATAATTTTTAATTTTGTCGCCCCTCGCGTGTGCCCTTCGTCCCTGAATGCGTTGTGCCTATTGAATATATTCCATATACGCCGTTCAGGAGCGGTGCAAAATGCTTCAGCATCAAGCGCTCTAAAAATGTCAAGTATCGTTAACTGTTACGTTAACAGGGATTTATGGTTTTTTGGTGGCAGTTATTTGTCCTGGCCTAAAATAGAAATGAAATGCAAGGTCTAAATGGTGTTTCTAATGGATGCAGCAACTGCCGACAGGTAAAAGAGTTACTTGCGAAGCGATGCTGCAGGAATTCCTTCGGCATCAAGGGAGGGCAGCGTTCCCGAATACGGGGATGCAGGTTTGTGCGATCAACGGTTATATTTTCCCCTCTTTAAAACTATAAAGCTGTGGGTTTGTGTTGGTTTTTTTCATGAGAAACAGCCGGGTTGTTTAAGACACAATGCAGCTTAAGCGTCGCAAACCGTAGTGCTGGGAAGTTGTCGAGTCAATTGGTTTTAAATTAAAAATACACGGGCACAAATGTCTGTGTTTTGAGCATCTCGGGCCATTCTTTACCCGAGCCTACCTGTACTTTCACTTATCTGTTCATAAAAGTCTCGCGAAAGCATACAAAAGATATTTTGTGCAATGACATCAGAGGGAGAAAATATTCTTAGAAAATTTCATGCTGTTAAATCTCTACAGATTTACAGTTTTATCCAGTCAAATTAATGCAAAACCCCAATGCAAGCATTTGGATTTTGAAAACTTTGGAGGAGTGTCATTTCCTAATAGTAATTATTGGTTTTACATTATTTTTTCACAGGGGAGCTGATCACAGCCGCATATGAGCTTGGAGTAAGTATTAGTTTTATTGTTTAATCAATGCTCTCATTAACAGTTTTAGGAATTAAGGAAGTTTAATTAAGCATGGAGTAAAGTAGATTAATTTATTTTCAAACCACAGTTTTTACTAACTTATAAGTACAGCACGCGACAATTTACTTCAAGTTTTAAATCCAATTAAACTAAATTATAAAGCAAAGGCTTTACTGTATATACAGTAGCTGGCTTATTATCAACCCAAATTTTGTATAAGCTGGGGAGAATAAAATAAATCGGGTTAACAATTTTAATAAGTTTTATTATTTAATAAACTTTATTATGGTGCATGATCCCTTTAGGCAAGACCTTAGGACTGTCAGCGCGGTGGTAATCCGATAGCAGTGTGGTCTTTCAACTTGCTAACCAATAAAATAGTTGGGAAGCTGCTTTTTTTTTAAAAAAAAAAAAAAAGAAAAAAAAAAGGAAAACAGCCTTTTGAATGACCCTAATATAGTGTGAACCCAAACAAGGAGTCCTTTAAGGCACGCTAATGAAATGTGGCACCTCCTTTTCTCGCCGCCTCATTATTATGGGCGAGGCGTGGAGCCAAATCCACTCCGGAAAAATATTTGCGGAGTTAAAATGGGTCGGAAAGGATGGGTCAGGGAGAGGCGCCGCTCGAGGACCCCCCTCACCCCCCTGGCTCCTGCCGCTGGACCCCAGCGTGCCGCTCTCCTTTTGATTTCCGTACAATTTCCCCCTATTTTTTTCATCCCCGTATCAATCTGTCCGTAGGTCGCCCACCCTCCCGGCTACCCCCTCTTCACGCTGCTGGCCAAACTGGCGACGGGGCTGCTGCCCCTGGGCTCCCCCGCCTTCCGAGTCAATCTCCTCTGCGGCTTCTTGGGAGCGGCTGCCGCCTCTTGCCTTTTTTACACGGTTTTCAGGTAAAGTCACTGGGGGTGTTTTTCCTGGCGGGGTTTTTCCCCATCACTTGGGTCATTCCTGAAGGCTCTGTTCCCCTCTGGCTGTCGGACTACTGGTCCCCCCCCCTCCCCTTTCCAGCTGTAATTAGTTCCTCTGATTAACCTAACAGCGGTTTAATCTGAATTTGACCTTCTTTCCTGCACAAAAGGTCCCTCCTTTTTTTTTCTAATTTTCTTTCTGTTAAATAATAATAATAGTAATAATAAAAAGTGCGCCCTTTCCCTTACGCAGACGTGACAGGTTGCTCGGGCTCATTATCACAAATCACCGCTCGGTTTAACTAACCAGAACTAATGAAGTTTGTCGTTCTCGAAAGATGCAGATGGTCTGTTTAAATTAACAGGATGAGCTTCACCTATCGGGGAAGCCGTGAACTTGGTTTAATTGCGGCTCCCGGCGGAGGCGGATGGGCAGTTGCCTGCCGGCGGTACCCAAGGATGAGGGCGAGCATCCCCCGGTGGAGGTGCTGCTCTCCGTGGAGGGGGGACACACACGCGACACTGTCCCGAGCCATCCGTTTTATCCAGACCTCTAACCTTGGGGGGAAAACCAAAAAAAAAAGGAGGGAACAATCGGGATGCGCGTGTGGCTGGGGGGTTTTGTTAACCCCCCTCATCTTTGATGTGCGAGTTCTGGCTGCTCTTAACCTCAGCCTGACCCATATTTGAGAGGATTATCGCCACCCATACAAACAATTTCTGATGTTCTTTTGCAGGGAAAATAAGGCATGTTTTTGAGGCTGCAAGCGGTGAAATCCAAAGTGATATCGGGGCGCTTCCCTACCGAGATTATTTTGACAAAAGCCCTTTTCTCCCACCCAGAATCACATCCCCCCTCGGGGAAACCTTCTAGGTTGCACTCGCTCTCTGAGAAATAAAAGCAGGAATAAAAGATGGCGAGGGCGGGGGGGGGTTGGGAATGGACAGATCCTGCACAACCGCAGAGCCCTGAGCTCACTTAGACTTTGGTCCACGGGCTCCGTCTGTCCGGCTGCATCTTCCTCTGCCGACGGGGAGATGCTCTTTGCACATCACCTTCCACGTGGTGCGTCAGCCCCAAAGCACACCTGCTGGAATCTGCTTCAGTAATTCCTAAATATTTCTATAGGCGTTGAAAGCAGTTGCTTTTCACTGTTGGGTAATACGTGTAATTAAGTCGGCGTTATTTAATTTAATATCCTGTATTTTACAGCGTATTTGGGGAGCTGCCCTCCCGTGCACAGTGCCAGGCGCAGCGGCAGAGCACAACTCTTTGTGATTGTATTAAAAACTCCCGCGAGGAGTTGCTAAAAAATTTAAATATTGGTTTCTGATAATTTTTTTTCATTATGATTGTTCCTGTTACTAGTTACTGTGAAGATCTGCCCTGCTTTTTAGTTTTAACTCCAGTGTGACAATTCCTTACGCGCCCATTTCGTGTGTATGAAACGATGTGACCGTCGCTCTAGAGAAGGAGGAAGGCAAGGGAGAAATCGCTGGCTAAATTTGGGAATTATTTTTACACTTCTAGAGGTTTAATATTTTTTTTCATTGTGTTTTTTTTTTGTTTAATTGGATTTGGAAGATGTTCCTTCTGTCAAATTTAAAACATGCAGGAAAAAGGGAACTGAGAGATGATGGGAAGTGTTAGGATTTACGGAAGGTTATTTCATAGATGCAAAGCACCGACAGGATCAATTATTCAGCGTAGCAGTGATTGATTTTTTTGGAAATGAATTGTAAGGTATTGTGGGTCATTTTTATTTCCAAATTACAACGTTATATTCTTCCTTTTCAGCACCTCAAAATTGGTTTGTTTTTTACCACATTCATTGAGCAAAAAAAGTTTTTTCTTTCTATTGCTACCTACTTTAAAAAAAAAAGAAATCTTTCAGAAAGTGTTTCTGGTACCGTCTGCGTGAAAGCTGTAAATATCTGAAGGCGACAGGATTTGATTTTAACCGGGCTTGTCCGTACTCACAAAGGATCTAAACCTGCTCAATCAAATCCCCCCGTGTTTTTGTCGTTTAATTAAAATTTGGCTGATGGGGTGACCCCCGCCTGGTACCCGAGGAAAAAAAATAAGCGCCTGCTCCTCGTGCCGCGTGGAACGCGGCTGCTAATATGAAAAATATGTAGATGTTAGGAACACAAATAATTGATGAAGTACACATCCTTCGGGAGCAACACGGTTCAAGTGGCAAATCTCTCTCCGGGAACAATAGCCACCCTTCAGCGGGAGGAAGCCATCTCTATGGTAATGGGGCTGACGCTGCCCTATTGATCGCCTGGAAGAAGACATTATACAATGTCAGTTGGGTTGTTACAATTTCATTTGTAGTCTTGACCCGAACTTAACCTCAAAAAACCTTTCTTTTCTCCCCACCAGCCGGGCAGGGTTGCTGTTTACCCTTGCGCGGTTTTTTTTTCCCTCTGCCTCCCAGCATCCCCGTACAGTAAATCTTTCCCTTTTTTTTCCCCCCCACCGACTCTTTTTTTTTTTTTTTTTTTTTTAAGAAACATTTCCCAAGTTTATTGCTCGGCAGGTCGGGACAATTTCTTTTACTGCTCAAGGAAAGTGTGGTGGTTCCCTCTGTGGCCGGGTGGTGGTTGGGATGTTACGGCGCGGGCGGGATTAGGATGGAATTTATTCCTTAAACAGATTTGTCCTCTGCCAGGTGATGGCTGGCAGGATGCTCTGTGCAGGCACTGCCAGGGTCGATAGGAAGCAACCCCAGCATCTTGTTTATTATTCATTGTATTGTATTTTTTATATCTTTTTTTTAAAGCCCAGATTGCGCTTCATGAAACGAGGTTACGTCAAACTGCGTTGATGCAAAAAGCCCTTTTGTAGTAATGCAGACTATCGCCGAACGAGCAGTTTACTCCTTTGAATTCCTTCTCAAATATATTGGAGATTCCCCCCCCTCCAAGTCTTAATAAATCGCTGGTAATTATCGTAAAATGGCATTTACAAAGATTTTTCTCGGACTGCTTGTAACTGAGGCAAATAATTCATCTTCGCTTCGAACGAGGGGGGAGCTGCTTTATGTTTTTTGGATGCAGCGAGTGCAGCTATAGGATTGTTTCTTTAAACAACTACTTACTTGTTTTACTGTGGGAGGCAAAGCATAGCAAGTTTACAAAGTAAACCCATTATCTTCTCATAATATGATTGCCGAAGTGCCGTTTTCTGCACAGATGATGCATTCTTTGCATTCTCTGCTGCAAAGAGAAATGAGATGCTTTCCCCTGCTTTAAGTGCGTATTTTATTTTTTCAGCGTATACCTTTCATAGCTTGGCTGTTTCGCTATATCTAAGTATACAAAGCTAATTTACTGCAGGGGCCGTGGCAGAGGAGAAGGTGTCGTTGCCCGAGTGCTTCTAGTAAGTTTTTGCCGGCTTTATTCTGGCTGAGTCGCACACAGGGTTTTGAAAAGGGGGAAAATGTTGCATTAAGTGGTTCACGTCTCCTTGGTTTGCTGCTCTGGGTATCATGTTACGGTTTGGACTTTTATATATATATATATATATATTCCCTGCTCCCCAAACCATGCAAGACCCTGTGAAGGTATATGAAAACTGGAGCCAGCTCTTCTCTCAGCACCACCAAAACGGAGCGTTAGGCATGTTGTATAATGAAATCATCAAAGTGATTTGATCATTTTGAAATCATCAAGGCATTTTGGAAACAGCCCTTGAATATCTTGACAACCCTGAGGTTCCTCGCCCCAGTGCCATGTCTCTTGCACCTCTTATGGGAAGGTCCCTGAGAAGGACCAGGGATGCTGGTCCTTCCACCTCCGTGGTCCTTCCCGAGGAGCCCTCATGGCTGATGCTTCCCTAAACCCAGCTGGTGCCGGGAAAAGTTGTCTCTTGCCTGCGACGAGTGGGGAAACGCTCTGTGTCCTTCGGGTACACGGCTTTGCTGGAGCAGGAGTTGTCCCCAAAGAGTTTGACTCATTTTTTTTTGGAGGGGGCATGGTTTGGAGAAGGCAGAAGGATGAGAGAGGAGTGCTCCCACCTGGCGTGGGTCGGTGCCCCCTCGGCCATTGTGGGAAACTAAAATATTGGGCTTTGGGGAAGGTGGAATCGCCTTACAGGGCATATTTGGATTTTTGCAGATTACAGATTATCGTAGATTACGGCCGTTGTAGTGCGGTGCAGAGATCTTGGCCGTTTCAAAAGCAGGAATG
>VXBO01005756.1:91541-112479 GCA_013400135.1 Rhinoptilus africanus | reverse complement strand
TTTTTTAAAAGACTGAAGAGTCTTTTCTGACAGCTAGTCAGAGTTAGAATTAGTTCAAGGAAATGTTAATAATGCACTGCCTGGCTTAATCCCTTTGATATCACCAGGTATCCTCCTGTTCATGGGTTAATTGCTTTAAAAGCGGAGGCAATATTCTGAGCGGTGGGCCGCTTCACCTTTTCACAGCTGTTACCATTGAGTGACAACTAAATCCCATGTGTAAGATGAGGAAGAGCTCAATCTCCAATTGGGAGAAAATTTATGTAAACCGCAATCCCTTCAGAATGTGCGGAAGTCACAGACTTTCTTGATTTACTCTGCTTTTCCCAGAAAGCTCCATTGTTCCCTTCCCTAAGTCCCATCAACCCTTTGTAGCGGAATATCACAGCGGCGGCAGATAGCTTGAAATATATAAATGCTATCATAGCTCTGATTAATAGCGGCGCTTATGAGTCAAGTCTGATAACGGAGCAGCTCTCCACTCAATTTCAGATACCGCTAATGGAATCTGTCTCCTGCAATTGTAATGTGAGAAGGGCTAATTTGCCATGGAGCTTGGAGCTGTCACCAGCCGGGGATTGGGGGGTCAGATGGGAGCTGCCAGGTTTTTGCCCTGCAGCTTGTATCTCTCGCTTTGAATAGCGCAGCCCCCTGCCTGCCAGGGAGCTGATAGGCCGCCGGGGGGGTTTATGCCACTCCGTACAATAGCGAAGGGCTGCATGGGCTGACTTGGTAATTGTGAAGCCAGCTCATTTTTTATTTTATTTTATATTTTATTCTTTTTTTTTTTTTCCCTCGTCGTGTGTCATCCCCCCCCCCCCCTTTTTTTTTTTTTTTTTTTTTTTTTTTTTTTTTTTTTTTTAANTGCTGCATAATTTTCTAATAAGGGGTTTTAACAAATGTCAGATTAGGAAAAGTTTCTGCAATTACCAAAAAAAAAAGAAAAAAACCCAACTTATAAAACATTTCAATAGCTAAAGTCGGTTCCTACCGAGGGTTGGGGCTTTTGAAAGTAGGCACCGGTTATTACGGGCGGCTGGGATAAAGGCGTACCTATTTTCTAAGGATTGTTAATCAAATAATGGGTCTAACTAATACACCCTTCCTGCTCGCAAAGACACCGGGAGAGAAGTTCTCATTTTTAGTGGCCGGAAGCACAATTTTTACAACTCATTAGTTGAGAGGTGGGAGTACGGGGCGGTATTTATTAAAGCAGCGCAGCTGAGCGTGCATTTATCGGTCTGTCGTGAGTTGTGCTACTGGTTGAGCTGCTTGGGAATAGCTGGATATGAAGGTGTTGGATTTAATTACCAAAGCGGCTTGGGAAGGGGCTGCTGAAGGCAAGCTCCGCTCTGGTGTGGTGCCTGGCATCCGCAAACCTACACAGGTGTGAGGTTTAAGGTTAGGCAGTCACATTCCTAGAACCCTCGTGGTGCGGTTCTCCCCATCCTTGGTGTCCAGACCCACTGAGGTCCCTGCTGCCATCCCGGGGCACCTTCCCACAGGGGTAGCTTGGTCCTCCTGGTGAGAGGAGCTGAGGTGGTATGGTCCCAGGACCCAGGGAGCGGCATGCAAGATGCTTCTTGCATGCGCTGGTGACATTCATGGTCCAGAGGACAGACAGAGACTCAATGTTATCCTACAGGGGTGATGTCCTTACTTGGACATATCCATGGTGGTGTCCTTCCTGGATGTATCCAGTCCAGGAGGATGTATGCAGGAGGGTGCAAGGAGTAGCTCACCTTAACCAAAACCCTCACTGGCTCAATACTCCTTATCCAGGCTGGAGCCTCCCCTCTCCAGCTTCTGGTGTTTTGATGAAAGAATTAACAACAAAAGGGTAAATAAGTGGCGGCAGTCCCTAGCCGGATTGAGGCTGTATGGAGCAGAAGTGGCGCTGAATGCATGTGGAGGGTGGTGAGGGTGCTGCCTGCTCGCCCCCACCCTGAGACGTCGTGGGTCCACTGAAGTCCCGCGATGCTGAAGTCCCATTTGACACGAAGGACAGCAGTCAGTTACAACCAAAGCGCCCACTTTGGGTTTTGGGGTATTTTTTTTATGGTGGTCCTGCCTGTTTGCTTGGTTTCTGTTCTCTCCTGGTGGCCGTGAAGGCTCAGCCGTGCTCTCCTTCCTCCTCCTCCTCCCGTGCTGGGAGCGGAGGCTGCGGGCAGGGCTTAAGTGGCTCTTCAGCTCCGGGTCCTTGAGGAAGAATAAAATCCGGTTTGCTATTCCCTGTAGTACCTGCGCCGGCTCTCCAGCGCTGAGAGCAAGAGAAACCGCCTTTTGTCCACTGAGTGTTTGTGACTAAGAGGCAGGCAAACCCAGAGGGATTGGGGTTTTGGGGGGATAATTGTTACTACTTAGTTCCTAAACTTATCTTTATTTGTGTTTTGTTTTTATTTTATTTTATTTCAGCCCCAGTGCACCCACATGCGTTAAGTTTAGCTGTGGAAAGCTTGGCTGTGGAGTCCTCTAAGTTGTAGTCTTTTTAGCCTACATCAGAAAAAAAAAGTGTTGTTTGTTTTTTTTATATATCAAACAAGTGAAAACTCTTAAGTGAAATTTGAAATGTTAAGTCTTGAGTGCACTAGGCTGTTATGGTCATGGAATATGTCTGTTATGAAATAAAAGTCAGTTGAAGGGATATATCTCTGCTCCTGCAAAGCGAAGTCACAGCAGGGCAGAGGCAGAAGTTGCCGGTGGTACCTGGAGCCTGTGCAGGGAACCGCCGACATCAGGGTCGTCATCTGCAGGTGCAGAGGGAGACTGAAATTTAAAAAAATTATTTAAAAAAAATTCCATTAATTAGTTTATTAGTGGAGACTTTAAAAAGCAGAAGAGGTTTTTTTTCTTACTCTGCTGACTGAAAAATAAAAGATGCGAGGCTGAGATCTGCTACCTGTAAAGTTTTGGAGGGAACAGAAGGCAGAAATAATCAGCTTATTTCACTAGGTACAAATAGGTTTAATACAGTTTAACACATCACCTTCAAATATAAAAGGTTCCGATTACCTTACTTTTCTTCTTTATGAATGCAAGATTGCATGTAACACAAATAATTAAATTCCAGTTCCCATCCATATATAGCTTTATACCAATCATTTATTAAGGTTTGGCAACTTATTAAGTATAAAATGGCTGCCGTTATTTTCTAAATAAAAGGTAAAAACATTGATTGAGTTCTTTGTTATATGCATATAGATGTAACCTGTGCTCTTGGCTAACCAAAAGTTTTGCCAAACTTAGAGGAGAGGCTCAATTTTAAATTGCAAACGGATGTGTTTTAGTGATTGCCACCAAATGAGAACCTAATAAGTGTGATTGCAAACTGAAATTAGGTATTTTAATTTGGTTTCCCCCAAAGGTTCCTGCAAACTCTTAATAAAAACCCTGCAGCTAAAATATTCCTGATTAAAGCAAGTTGCTAGTGCCCGTGTCCTTGGAGCTGAAAAGGAAAACAAAATAATAATAATTTTTATTTAGTCTTTTCCTTTTATGTTTGGGGATGCCATGAGAAAATACTTCTCACAAAGGGCTATGTGACCTCTCCTTTGCTGACAGTTTCAGTCCCTTCTGAGTGCGTTTTCAGATGATGGGAGGGATCATAAGATTGTAGTTACCGAACTGATAGGAAGGGACCTTCTTCCCCCTTGTTTTGATCTTAAAAAGTGCTCCGTGTGCTTTGAGCGGGTCTTGCCCCAAACTAGGTTTTTTTGCAAAATCAAAAAATACGAGCTGTTCCCTTGGCTTTTCCTCCAGGTGAGATAAACAAGCCTAGAAGGCAGGTTTTATTCAAGCTTGGTGCTTCAGTCCTTCTCGAAGTGCTGGTGGTGGTGGGTGGAATACCCCTGGGAGAAGTCATGGAGACTTTCCCACTGCTGTGTTGGCTGCAAACATGAACTTGCATGAACTGATTTCTGTGTGGGGTGGGGTATTACTGCTCTGAATGCTTCCTTCTAGGTGACCCAGCCTTCTTCTCCAAGAGATAGTCCCTACCTACCCCAAGCCCTGGATCCCTCCCTTTACTGAACAGAGCCTTAGAGCATGGTTTTGCCCACCTTTTGCTCTTTGTAAAGCCCTTCGTCTTGAGGGAGTCGCTGCAAGGTGCCTTTATGCCTGCGCTGTGTTGGCAGATGAACACTGGATGGTTATTGCCATTGCCATGGCTTCATCAACCCATTGATCCTCTTGTTCCGGTCATCTCTTCTTTCTCATAACAGTTATAAAGACTGATGGAAACATGCTGGCTTTCGGGAAGCAGGAGGCTACCCTCCAGGCTCCCCAGAAGCAATGGGATAAAGCCTTCCTAGATGTTGCTTTTGCATGAGACGGGTGGAGGATCCTGTCTTGATGTTCTTCAAGAAGGCAACACGTTTCCATTTGGTTTTTTAGCATCTAGTGTGCTTGTAGGAGCTTAGCGCTCCGGGCACCCAACGTGCTTTCACAAAATAAGCTTAGTAGCCTGACTTTCCCACGAGTGTCACAGCAAACGACCGGCGACGCCGGCTCTGTTGACAAACAGATCTGAGGACTGTGCTTTGTGCTGGATCCTGACCCTGCGCTGCTCCGTGAGGAGAGGTGTCCCCTGCCCCACATAACTGGGATAAGTCTTTAAGCTTTGGGTTGAGTAGCTTTCTCTTAAGCCTTATTTCATAAAACTTGAATCGCGGGTTTGAGACTTTTTATCAAGAGCGCGGGATTTTCTTTCATCTCATTTGAACTCTAATGATATGCTCGAGTCTTTTCTTGGAAAAACAAGGAGAACTGATAAATGATTGGGACGTTTGCCTAAAATACTGCTTTTCATCCAAAGGTTTTGGGGGATGTTGTTTTACCTTTTTTTACCTTATTTCCCTGCAAGAATTTCAAAGGGATTTACAGAGTTGTTTCTTTATAACTAAGAGTTTAAAAGGTTTAGTCAAAACTTAGGGATGTTGTCTAGTGGGGTTTGGGTATCGGGAAATATCTTGGGTTTTAAATACACATGGCTGTGCTGCCCTTTCCGGTATTTTTCTTTAGAAGCAGAAACCACTCCTGTCCTGACTCGATTCCTGCAAACTCCATTGCATCTTTCCTTTTTCTGTTCAGGTGCCACATCTCTCTAGAAACAGGGAGGAGGAGAGCACAAGCAGAGCCCTTGAGGCTGAGCACTTTGCCAGACAGGTTGTGTGTCCCACCTCTCTCTTGGAGGAGATGGAATCGGGGCTGCTTGGTAACACAACTGACAGAGCACCATTCACGCCTCTGAACGCCTTTTCTTTATGCAATCATGTGATTTTTGAAAAGTCATATTAATGCAGTGAATGGCAGGTCTTGCCCTGGAGGGTTTTGTGCCGTATGCCCAGACCTGTGTTGAACCGCAGTAAAGTTTAGACGTTGGAAGAGTCCATCATGGTGGCATTATTGAGCACAGCAGTAGATACTAGTACTTTGACTGATTTCCTACAGAAGAGGTTGCACGTCACCTTTCTTCAAAAGCTTATAGGGTGCTTTGTAGTTACAGGTTTGGTCTGAGACAGTCCCACCTGATGTCAGTTGGGAATTTTTGGACATTTTTGTTCCCCCTTCCATTAATTTTTCAAGACCCCTTCCTACAGTCTTGGTGCTGAAGCTCTGTGTCACCCTGAGCTTGTCTCGCTCTGGCCTCGGACACCTGAGAGTTGGTTTCTTTTTCCCCAGTGTTAACAGAACTGCCTTACTTCTCACCCTCCAGAAGCTGCAGATCTCCAAATGCTTTACACAGGAGATAAAAACCGTTAATCCTATTTTGCTGATACCTGGAGTACCACCAGCAGTGGAATGGCTTGTCCCAGACCATCCAAGATGTCCGATGTCAGTGGCAGGAGGAGTAATAGAGACCCGGTCTTCCAAGCCCTCATCCCAGTCCTCTCCTTGCCGTGAACCCCGCTTTCTATTTTTACTGGATTAAAAATTCCCATTCTGACTGCGCAAGCCCTTCTTTGACATCTACAGGAATAGGTTGGCTGTACTGAGGTTGTTTCAGGAGGGTGGAAAGAAAGCAAAGCCAAGGAGAGGAGCCCTTGCCAGAGGGTGCTCCACCAGCAGCTCCCTCATCTCTCTTCACAGGGGCTGTATGTTTGTTTCCTTGGTGTCCATTTATCTCAGAGTTACGTGAGGAACCTCATAAAAAGTTCTACGTGGACATCCATTCTCCGATCTCTGCTGGGCAGAACAAGCCACCTGGGGACATTGGCTGAGCTAGAGGATATAGCCACTATTAGGAGCAAATTACACGTGAAGAAGTTAGCTATCTTATAATTTTTGGTTTAAACCTGATGGAAATGTTAGGACTAAATGGAAATGTGCGTACCTGGAGCGGGACTAGAAAACTACCCAGTTTGTGGTGGAGCCTGGCTTAGTCTTACAGTGGGGTGGTGAATTTCTGGAGAGGAGCTTTGACCGTAGCCACAGCTATTTCTGTCTTTGGATAAGGCTTAATTGAGCTGGTTATAGTGCCCTACATGGCATCTTTTCAGGGTGACTTTCCGAAGGGGAGACCTTCCAAGGAGGCAGAGCCAGAGCTGCCCCTGATGCGACTGGGCGGGAAGAGCCGCTCTTGCAGAATGGCCATAATAGGTTTCCTGGGCTAAATCCCACCTCGTGGGCTCTCCGTGCTGGCTGCAGCATCCAGCCAAGTTGGGCAACCGGCTCCATGGGGAGCGTGTGCTGTAATCCCATCCGAGAGTCACAGAGATGCACGGCTTTTGGGCTCGCAGCCATCCCAACGGCGGGTGCTTCCCCTGCTCCCTCCTGCTTGCTGGGCACCCATTTTCCTCATTCCTGACCCTGATGGGCACCTCTCCCTGCCAGGACCACGGGCACTGCAATCCTCACCCACCCCCGAGACACTAAAAACTCGCCCTGGGAAAGCTCTGCTAATGCTGTCCATCATGAATAGCTCTAATCCACTCTTTATTTAGGGCCTTGATGAATTTAAGGCTGCACCCTTGCTGGCGTCTCCTCCAGCGGAGAGCATCCCGTTAGAGGCGTGACTCCCTGGCTCGGGGGACCACGACCTGCCAGCCCATCGCTCATCGGGGTTTCTGAATCCAGTTCAATACTGGAAGTTTTCATGGCGCTTAGCGAGAAGCTGCCGACTCCTTGGCGTTGGGTGCCTTGCAGATAGAGGGGCTGGCTAACGCCTGCTCTTCCTAATTGAAATTATTAGGAAGATATTAACCATATAATGTTTTGGCGGGGTGTTGTGTGGCAGTCATCATTTCTGCTGCTACAGTATGTTTAAAAAAAAAAATAAAGGAAAAAAAAAAGGAAGGACAATAAAGTAGGCTTTTTTGTTGGAAAAGAAGATTTCATGTTATCTGTGTTTGCAGGCTTTCTGGCTCACATGCTGGAGGAATCCTTGCTGCGGGGGTGTTTTCATTTTCTCGTCTAACATGGCAGTGGTCCATCGCGGCGGAGGTTTTTAGCTTAAACAATCTGTTTGTGGGGCTGCTGATGGCTCTCACTGCGCGTTTTGAGGAAGCATCCACCGCAAAAGAGAGATCAAAGGTAAAACATCTCAAGCAAAGTGAATAGTTCTTTATGTTTTTTTTCAGTTAGTTACCGTGCATCTGTTTAATTTGCTGTTCATTTAGCGCTTAGTTTTGTTTAAATAAAGAAGGCCAAATCTGGGGACTTGGTTCAGCACCTGTGCTGGGTGGTGTCCGTCCCAGACCTACCTGGATGTTCAAAAAGTGCCACACGGTGAAAATCCCATCCATTTTGCTTAAGGGTTGAGTTGGGACCTGTCGGATGGATTTGGGGTTGGTTTGTTTAATACGCACAGGCTGGGAACAGGAAAAGCAAAATAACTTTCGTCTAAATGTTTTAGTGCAAAGTTTGGTTTCCTGCATCAAAGACTCAAACTAGGCTGTGGGTGTTCAAGTTCTTGTTTTCAGAACTGATATATTCCCTCGGGGTAAAGAGATATATTGTACAGAAGACCTCACCTAGCCAGAACCCCAGGTTTCTACTGAAAACCAGAAATGACCAAATATTCAATCGGTTCTTCTTTTGAAATTAAGTGAGCCCCTAAAATAATGACATTGTTAAATACAGAGACTTTAAATTTCATGCCATATTCTCTACTTTATAAACAGACTGTGCAGCCAAATGATATTTTTCCTCAGCAGTCTTGTTCTTTGTACTTCTATTTCCCCGAACATCTGGTCTCTTCTCTCCCAGACTTGCCTGCTGTGACTCCTGTAAATTGTGTGAATAAAAGGATTTTTGTTGGGCTGGGCTAGAATTTCAGGAGTCCACAGTGGTAGTTTACTCAGCTTCGCGAGTTCCCAAATAACACGTTTTACCAGTGGTTATAAAGACCTTGTTTCACCATTGGATTTATATTTTTTTTTTTTCTTTTCTCATGAGTACTGTCCCAAGATCTCTACAACCTGAACTCCACGAAGATGGAGTTGGCCATTTTCTAACCTGTTCCAGCATTTCACGTGCCCAGTTTCCAATGGGATTTTCAGAAGCAGTTAAGGAGCTTGTTTCGATGTTTTTTGGGTGTCTGGCATCCCACGCCTTGGAGAAGCCAAGCTGCCAACAGCAGCGCTTTGCATAAATCAGGTGGTCATGCAGACATCTTCAGGGGTGTGCTTGGAGGTCATCAATACACTTGAAAAATTACTGAGGTTGCTCTGAAAATGCACTTTTAGACTAACGAGGGATATCACATTTAATTCCCTTTGCTTAGCAGGTTTGCGTAGCCCTGACTTTAGCCCTCTATGCCTGAAGAAGAGGAAACAAAAATCATTCCTGTTATATAAAATGAGGTCTCTGTATATAATGGCATTATTTTAGGGTATGGCTTCCCAAAAATTTGTATCATTTGGAGTTAATTGCTGGGCAGTCTCCCCTGTGCAGCAGGGGTTCAGGAGTTGGACCCCATCACGTCGCTGTGACGTGATGGTGCTACATAGGATCTCTGTGTGCGTGGAGATGTCCACGCGTTCAGCTGGACACTTCTTAAAGAATGTTTTCTGTTGAACAAATGAAATCTCCTTGTAAATAATCAAAAATAGCCCGTGTTGTCTGTGTTACAATTGACCAGTGCTCACCGATGTATTTGCCTTTCTCTTGTAATTGCTGCACTGATGCACTTTTGGTCTCTGGATTTTTTTTCAAACTATAAAGAGTAACGGTGAACGTGTCGGGTTTTTTCCCTTTCAGATCTCTAAACTTGGTGCCTTTTGCTGCGGGCTCAGTTTGTGCAATCAGCACACGATAGTGCTGTATATTGCTTGCATCGTGCCTTGGGTTCTCTCCCGGCTTTTCAGAAAAACGGTACGTATTTTGCTGACCCATACCTCTATTTTTGTAAGGCAGGGAGTAATTCTTCTTCCCAAGCACTTGCGCCACTCCTGTGCTGCTGTACACAGAGGGACGCTCAATGGCCTGTCTAATCAAGTTGGTCATAACCCACTGAAGTTACAGTCCATCGGTCTGACACCAGAGCCACCGATCACAATTTAGGGGCTTTGCTCGCACCAGCCATCTGTGACTTGCCCGTGTCTCCTGGCACAGGAGAGCTTTCTGCCCCAGCTGCTTGCAGATACCCCGTGAGCAACCACGAAACCAAAACTCCGAGCTAGAAGCTGCTCAGCCTGTAGGAAGTAAGAGCATGTCCAATGACCTACCATGAGGAAAGCGGATAAATATCTGTCGGTGAGAAGTCACAGGCATGTGCAGTCTACGTGTGCTGCTTCTCCTGCCTGATGGCACTGGCCGTCTCGTGCCATCAACTCATCTGGAGCCATGTTGATGTTGATTCCCTGGTGGTGGCAAACAAAAGCTGTGTCCGCTCACCGAAGAGCACCTTGCCACTGCTGATGGTAGCTGAAGGTGCAGACACAGTAAGCAGCATGGTGAGAAGGGATGCAGAGGTTTGTCTCTAGGGGGAAGTCATCTTCAGCATCTCCTTGGGATGTGCCAGGCTCGGTGGCCTCCAGCTCTGATGCAGCCAGGACTTAAGAGCCCTACAAGAGATCAGCTCTCGGGTGAAGAGTGCCTGGCTCGTGCCAGCTGTAAACGGCCAAAGGAAGGCTGACTTCTGGTGAAACTGCAAGCCCCTGGTCCTGTCAAATATGTCCTTTTCATCTCCTACTGGAGATCTCGTTCTCAAGATGTCCCTACTTCTACACCTCTTTATGAAGCTTGCTCGTTGCGTGAGAAGGCGAAGACACCTTTTTGCGTGCCTGGCTTACGGAGGTGATGTGCACCCGTCTGCTTGAGGCTCCTGGGTGATGTTCAGGGGCCCTGCAGTGCTCTCGTCTTCTGTAGGTGGTCACCTGCGGGTCAGTGCATCAGGCTGGGTACAGATGCGTTGTAGAAACTCTGCTTTGCCTGAAAACTGCACGTCTCAATCAAACAGAGCAGATGCTCTGATCACTACACAAGCGGCCCTGAGCAGCCTGCATCTGCTCCCCTCCTCTCTCTCTTTTGCCACCCTGAGGGTCACAGTTGGGCAGGTTTCTGCTGGGCCAATCCTGCCTGTGTTTTTCCACCCTTGACCTAGTAAATCAGATGTGATTCCAGGTAATGGCACAGGGTGCAACAACTCAGCCTGGAGTGAAGCATGTGAGCTGCAAGAGAGGAGGTGCAAATCAGAGGAGCTTGAGCCAAGATGTGTTCAGTGTCTCCAGCACACCCCTTTCTGTCTATATATTTCCTTTAACCCAATGAGGACTCACTTCTGCAATGTGTTTGTGTTCTTTAAACAGAGCTTTTGTGGGTTTTTTTAACTGGGGAGATCCAGAGACCTCTGTGATTTCCAGCAAAGACAATCCTGTGCTGATATAATATTCTTGGGAAGTACTTTAAACAGCCCAGTGGTGCCGGCTGCAGCAAACCAGCTAATAAGAAGGATATTTGATGGAAAACTGTGCTTTTTTCAGTAAAAAAGAGCCAGCTTTCTTCTGAAGGAACTGTGGCCACCACCGGTATCAAGCTACTTTTTGTGCTCTGCAGATCATCACTCTGAGAGGTGCCTCTTCCCCGTAACCCCAACCGCTGAAGGAGCGCTTTGATTGACAGGGCGGTGGCTAACGATAAAGCAAGCGTGCAATATTCTAGGGTGGGATTTTCCAAAGCACTTAAAGGAGTTAGGCACAGGAGTCCCTTTGAAAGTCTTGTCTTCCTGACCCCCTTAGGCGGTCTTGCAAAAATCCCACCCCAAAAGTTGGCCTGTCCAATTTAGCCAGGGTAATCGCGATAAAGTAAATGGCAAAACCGACTCTTGATGACGGTGATGGTGTGTGTAGTTGTACTAGAGCAGCATTTATTTTTTTTTTAATTTTTTTTTTTTTTTGCCAGATGGAATACCAGCCAACTCTTAATCGCTGCAAAGTGGGTTATCTCAGCCTTGCAGTGCTTCAGCCATCTATGCATGTCATGCCATGATTTAAATGTGAAAGATGCAATGAGTATGATACTCATGAGTCCTAGCTAATATTATTTGCTTCACTTAAATTTCACCCTGCCATGCAAAGGAGATCAGTTTGATGCAGTTTCCTAGTAATCCACAAAATCGTAAGGTTTAACATAGCATTTTGTAGGGACTTACTATAAATTGAGAGATCAGCTCTGTGTAAATATATTTGATGTTTTTTCTTTATCTGTTCTTGAAGTTCCAGCGTGATTAAACTAAAATAAACATTGTTATGCAATATGACATATTTTGGTGCAGGAATTGTCCCTAGGCCATTTGCTGAAGTTGGGTTTATGCTTCTTGGCTGGTTTGCTGCCTTATCTCTATCTGCCGGCTTCGTCCTACCTCAATCGAGCCCGTTGGACATGGGGAGACCAGACGACTTTTCAAGGATTTTTGACCCACTTTCTCAGGGAAGAATATGGGACATTCAATCTGGTAAATAAGGGTCATTTTCTAAATGACTTTATTTTAACTTATGCAATAACAGGACCTTTCTGCTTGTGACGATCAATGGCTTGCAGGGGCAGAAATTGACAATGTTTTCTTTTTTAAAAATTTATTTCTGATTTTGGCCTTCTGATCTGTCGGATTTTCTGGGAATGCATCACGTGGCTGGGAAAGCAAAGAAATAATTCTCTTTGCCCTTACGAGGTGAGCTGTGTTATTTACTGGGAACTGTATGGGTGTCTCGTATTTGTAAGAGCCCAAAGAGCAAACTGTGCTAAGAGGGAGATGGTGACATCAATTTTGTGTTTTTCTTGGTTTAAGACAAATAATTGTCTTTTTAAAATTTATTTATTTATTTTAAGCTCAGCTATTTAAAGAGGTCACAAGGAGTTTTCATTGCTGTACCTTTAGAAAAGATTCCTCTTCGCTTACTTCTTAGTAATATTGAATTTAAATGAATGGTAGGTTTGAGGGATCTCAGGAACCTCTGATTTGAGGTCTGTCCTCTTGCCAAGGGAGGGAGGTATTGCACGGTTGCTTGTAGAGCGTAGGGTTTGCATCGGCCTCTTCCAGCCCTGATTTGGATGTTTGGCTCTGGCCACCCAAGGAGAGCAAGCGCCCAGCACCCCTTCTGTCCTTCCTCCTTCAGACATCTCAGTGCAGAGGGCTGGGAAATGGCGCCACCGGGGGGAAAACAGGGAAGAAGGTGTGGTCTACATATTGGCTTACTCCTTGGTGTCCTGAAGCCCCATGTCCTCAGAAATTAAGCCCTCACATCCAGCCAATGTGATGCAGTGAGCAGCGTTGCCATTCCATTACAGCCCTCTCAGAGAGCTGGATGGTTGTAGGATATGAGGCGAAAGTCTTGATAATTCCCCTGCTGCTGCCACTTAATCTTTGCAAAACTCCTACAGAGGTAAGGTCCACCCTCTGAAGGACTTCTGAGATTTCCCCTGTTGTCCTATTCCCAGCCATCTCCTGAGAATGAGACTCCGTTGGGCAGAGCAACACCAAGGCATGCAAATCCCTTAACTCCTTTCTCCATCAAATGTGATGAATTCAAGTTGATGTTCAGGAGGCTTAGGGGTGGACCGCGTGTAATCCTACACCACAAATCACATTTGCGATGAACTCATCTGAAGCAGGAGCAACAAATGCAGCAAAATCCAAGCGTTTGGTCCCCACACCAGTTGGGTTTATGCCAGAGCCCTGCCTGGATGGACAGACAGCCCTTGCATCCCACGGCTCTGTTTTAAGGGCAGGCAGGGTGAAAATAAAACAGAAAAAAGACTCGGGAGAGGGTTCCACCTCTAAGCCAAGGAACAAAAATGTCATCTCCAGTGAGGGAGGTGTCTGGAGCCAGAAGTCATCGGCTGCCAGCAAGGTGAGGCTTTGCAAGGAAGAGAGAGGTAGCAGTGGTACTTCAGGAGCCGTGGGCTGGCTCTCCATCCTCTAACACTTTTATCTTCTAATTAAATCTTGACTGCAATTAAGTGTTACATTTTTACTGAGATTAAATATTCCTTCCAGACCTCCTGGATCCGTTTACCTTATCTTTTATCTGGTAGCTGCCACTTTTCTGACAAGCACCTGTAGAGGTAATTCCTCACCTCCACCAAGCATAATGTAAAGCAAGAACGTGGGAGAGAATCTTGCAGTGAAGGTTTTGGTAGAGTTTGCTGTCTCTTTGTTGTTTAAGCAATTCCTGTTCCCTGTCACCTCCTTGGGGTACCACCTGAGGGGGTTTTGGGGAGCCCTGAGTGCTCAGGGCTCTGCAAACAGAAAACGAAGAGACTTTTCCTTGCCGCAGTGACATGACAATCAGCGTGTGGGTTTCTCATGGGTTTTCTTTCTTTTTAATCTAGGCCAAGTCCGAGACAGGATCCAGTATGAGAGAGATGCTGGTGTGAGTAAAATCTTGACTGTACCTTTTAGTGAAGAGAAACCTATTGCTGCTGCTGTGATTTTGGCCAAAGTGGCTCCTGTCCTGCCTTTCCTGGGCTTGGACCAGAGCTGGGGCCATGTGTGTCCAGGACAGGGAGAGCACGCGTGTCCAGCTGTCTTTACGATTGAAGGAAAAATGCTGGATCCCCCTCCCCAGTGATTTTTCATTCAAAATCCTGACATGAAAAGCGAGCTTGTTCCCATTTCGGGCAGACTTAATCACAGCCGAATGGGAAGATGTTATGTTGTGCTTATTCTCTGCTGCTCTTGACACTTTAATGAGTGCAAGGGGTGATTNCAACCCAACACATTCTGTGATTTGGGGATGACGTGTCCACGCACTGATTTCTCCGCAGTTTCCAGCTGGCGCAGATGCAGTCGGAGCTCTCCCTTCCCGTCCTCGCCCTGGCGCTCATGGCCTGTGTGAGCACAGCGCTGACGTAAGTTGGAGGAGAATATTTGCTCTCACATGCGCTTTCTTATTACTGACCGTGCGGGCAGCTTGCTTTGCCTTCTGCTTGCTGCTGCAAACGTTTCAGCAACTGTCTGTGGTCATCTGTTAATTAAAAGCAAAATATCCCCACTCCTGGTAACCCTGGGGCTTTGTAGACGGCAAGATTAGAAATCGTGAAAGCCTGATGGTTTTGTGCTTTTGAGAACAGAATTTTTCATAAATTGCAAAGGTAAAGAAAGGCTCATCAGCTCCTTGTATTAAAGGTATGCAGAGAGAGAGTGGTTTTCAAGCACATAAAACTTTTGTCTCCTTTTTCATCATGCCACTAGAGTGCCACAATATTTTTTTTTTTAATAGGACAAAGCAGCAGAAATCACCCGTCATCTGGCTCTTCGCTGGAATGCTCTGTGTTTATTCCCTCTTCTTCGCTTGGAGAGCAAATTTAGATATTACAAAACCTCTGTTTCTGGGCGTGGTAAGTTGCACTCCAAAAATCTTTCTGGCGTGTTGATTTTTGGAAGAAGCCTTAAAACCGCCTCCTGGGGAGCAGGTGGTTGCATTGAAGCTGCTTGAGGTGCAAAAATACGGCTACTTATTCCGTTTTCCTTATAGCTGGGGCAACAGAGACAGGGTCTGTGGGGTTTTGTTCCCTAGGTGGAGCGGTTCTGGCTGCAGAGCAGTGCGGTGGTGGCTGTGCTGGCGGGGCTGGGGCTGGCCGCGCTCGCCTCCCTCGGGAACGCCGTGCTGGAAGGCAGCCGGGCAATGCCGTGGATGGAGTGGCTTTCCGCTCTCGCTCTTGTCGCTTCTCAAATTTGGGCAAATTACAGGTAACGCATCCCCCGGGCGTGTGTCTCGGTGCAGCCTTGCGGGGCTGCGGGGTGCCGTGCGGGTGAGGTGACGCTCTGAACCCCCCAGCCCTGCTCCTGAGATTTCTGTCCCTGCCTTGAAGTGGGAAGGGCACTTTTCACCTCCTGCCCAAGCTTGTGTGGCCACAGCCTGCAGGACTCCTTTGTTTGATGTCCCTCAAAATCACCAAGCACCAATTCCAGGCTGTAAATGGGGATGACATGTAGGGTGAAGGAAGAAAACTGTAGATACATAAACTTCTAATGAAAGAAACTTGTAAATATTTTTTTTTTATTTCCTAAGGAGGCTTGCAGAATTCATTTGACCTGAACAGTCACTTCCTTCCCCTGCTTTGCTTCAGGAAACCTTGTGCCCTGGGTTTTTTCTTATGTTTTTTCCTTTGTGAAGAATTCCTTCAGTACTGTAGGGCTTCCTTATCCCATAACCGCACCGAAGACTTGGCTTGGGTAGGAATCAGTGCAGCAGCAGGGATGCTGAGGTAGAGGTTGGCCAACTGGTGACGTGTAGAACACGCAGAACTTCATACACACATCTTTTCCCAAAGGCTGGTCCGTAGCTGAGCCAGTCATAGTCCTGAGCCGTGTCATGGATTGTCGTCTTCTTGGGTCCATACCTGGAGTGTGTGCACACACCACTGTTTAACGGAAGGGATTTAATCTCAGGTAATGTGAATCTACTTCTGCCTGATGCTACAAAAACGTGGCTTTTTAGTGCTTAATTAAAAGCATTTGAAGGATGGGAAGGATTTCAACCATCACTGTACTGGCGCTTCCAGCTCCAACTAGTCAGTCTTTAGGTTTAGCCCAAGAAAAAAATCAGAATTAAGGTAAAGGCATGCAATGAGTGTGTATTTTGGCAAAACTGTAGCAGCTCATGTCTCTGGTGCTGGTTTCTGGGAGACTGTAGTGTAAATGCCTCATTTCTGTATCTTGGTTTCTCTGTAAATGGAGATGATGCTTTTCAGCAAGATCTCACCGGGGCAAAAGACTTCACCTGTCAATGCCTGTTGCATAAAATTCTTCTGAAGGTACGCAAAGCCATGCAAATACCTGTTTTTAAGATACCGTTTTTTTGTCTGTTCTCTTAAGCGCTTGTGATCAGAGCAACAACTATGTTGTTGATAAGTTCGCAAGGAATCTGCTGTCCTCCATGCCGGCGGGCGCAGTGATCTTGCTAAGAGGAGACTTACCTGGGAACGCTCTTCGTTATCTTCATTATTGCGAAGGGATGAGGCCAGATATCACCTTAGTGGACCAGGAGGTAGGTGGAGAAAGTAATATTAAAAGGGGCAACAGGCAGTTTTAAAAATAGGAAGCAAAAGTTTATTTGTTCCTTTCTCTTCTTGGGGGATTCTGTTTGTTAAAGTAAAACTGATGATGCAGAAATAAATTTATTTTTTTTTAAAGGGTTGTGGGTGGCTCTGGGATGGAGCGTGGTGTGCAAGTCCCATTCATCCCCAAAAGGCAATAGCAGGTAAAGAGAAGGGGAAGCCCAAGTTCTTCATCATGGCAGATAATCCAGATGTGGCACAGGGCCGATGTTTGCCTTGCTGAGGAAGCTTTGTCCCTGCTGTTTTCTGGGGTTGCCCCGAAATACAGATGTCAGGGCAGCAGAAGGCTTCTGGGAGGAGCCTGGAGGGCAGCAGCTCAGCAGTTAACCTGTGGGCGATGCGGCTTTGGGGTTTCTCCCAAGGGATTTACCATGCCAAGGCTCATTCCCTGAATCCCCTCTGTTATCTTGGTCCTCCCCCAAAGGTGATTTTGCAGACCTCTGCTTCTAGGTTTTTACATTAAAATGGAGGTGCTGCGTGTCCCTGGGTGGTGTTTGCACTCTTTCCTTTTTTCCTGAGAAATGGGAGAAGGAAAATCCCCCTTACAGAAGGGGACACCGACACTTCCACTGCCGCATCCATCCCTGCACTTGGCTTTGCCATGAGAATTTGTGACTTGTTGGGAAACCCAGACCCCAAGGCCTCATATTTAACCAAACCAAATGACTGAGCAAAAAGAGTCATTCCTCCTGCAGAACTCATTTGCTGCAGCTTCTGGATGTAAAATGGGTGAAATCTTTGTTTCTTGTTTTAATTCTGCTTATATTTTCGGTGATAGATGATGACTTATGAATGGTATTTACCTAAGCTGGCAAAGCATTTACCTGGCGTTTATTTTCCTGGGAACCGGTGGAATCCTGTGGAAGGAGTATTACCCGATGGGACGCTTGCTTTTAATCTCCATCGTTTCCTCAAAGTAAATAAACAGTAAGCATTTCTTTCATATGTAACAGCTTTCCTAGGCTCTTCGACCTTTTATTTTCTTGAAATTGTTTATGGAACAGCTTGGTACTGCATCCAAAAGACATCCAAAAGACAATTTTCTCCACTGACTTCCTCCCCGGTGGTAAGATTATTTTTGCAATTAAAGCAAATATCTAGGCAGAAGTAACTCCATCCGGATATAATGTTGCTTGTTGTTTTGAGGTCGGTTTGGTTTTTAGGAAAGAAAAATAAGCAGATGATCGGCAGAGAGTATTTACTGATTATTTTCTTGTTGCTGTTGATACAATTCATCACAAAAAAAAAAGGAACATTCCTGTGTACTCAAAATGATGACGGTTGGAGAGCAAATTGCTGCTGCTTCTCCTTGGTGAACGTTGTGGCCAACTGATTAGCATAGAATGAATGTATTCCAGGAATAATCATCATATAAAAATAGCTTAGTAAGAGTGGAGAAAGGATTAGATACTCACATGAATAGCATCTGCGTTTAGACTAGCCAGGGCGAGCCTTGCGAGTGTGGGTAGGCAGAAGGGCATTACCGGGTGCCGTCGGGAAGAAATGGGCATCTCCTGTGGCTTGTGGCACCTTTATGAGATCCAACGCAGGGGAGAGGACGTGTCTCCTGTGCTGGTGGCACAAGATTCGCAGTCCCAGATCGGGTATTTGCTTCCATCGGGAGAGCTGGTTTGCCGGCTGACGCAGAGACGTGCCCTTTCCAATGCGAAATGGCCTGGACGGGTATCCGTGCCGCAGAAAATGTACTGCCTAAGACCTGTTCCCTGGCGTGGGGTGCATGGTTTGCTCAGGCAGACGGGGTGGCCCGTGGTCTCTGGCATGGCTTCACGATTGTTCTTTCTGGGTTTTTTTGGCAGCAAGGAAGTGTTCGTCTGCATAGGTCTTCATGAAGGGGACTCAACCTGGAGAAGGAGCTTCTCGCTCTGGCCGTGGGGCATGTGTGAGAAGTTGGTTCCTTCCGATGTTGTCTTTGACCCAGAAGAGTGGATTCGTCTTACAAGAAACCTCTATAACTGGACTGAAGACTACGGCAGGTACGAGGCAGAGGCATGACTCTGCTCCTTCCTGCTCATCATTCTTCTGCCAGCATCTGCCACGTCCATTGCAGTATTAGAGAAATTAAACATGAGCTGTAGTGACAATGTTTTGCATTCTGAAACATGACAAATCTGCATGTGGTATTTTTATTAGTGTTAAAAATGGAGAGGACGTTTCTAGTCATATGTTAGGTCCAATTCCAATCTTAAAACTTGATCAGGCACCAAAAAACATTGAGGACTTGGGACATCCAAAGTTTTAAATGTCATAGACTGAACTGTGATGGATGGTAAACAGCATCTCTCCCTTTGAGGAGAGCTGGGATGCTGTGAAACACCTGGTAGACCAGAGGGTCCTTCTGTGGAGAGAGAGGAATAAAATTTTATAAGTGGCTGAGGATCAGCTGAATTTCCCTGCTGTCAGAGTCGTGCTGTCGTGATGGGTTTTCTTCTGCCAGGGGGGCCTGTATCTGCTTGGGTTAGAAGGGCTGGTTTGCGTGGTGGGTGAAACACAGTGATGTGGATCTGATGGCTGAATTTTATTCTCATTCCCGTTTAGTTTCAAGCCCTCTTCCTGGGAAGCTGTCGCCAATGAGGAGATGTGGCAAGCCAGGTGATGCTCCTTTGCTCCCTTCCAACAGCCGGTGGGTGATGCCAGCTCCCTGGGGTGGAAATACACACCAAAGCAGGCAGCTTGGTGGTGCATGGCCTTATTGGATCTAAACGTGCCAAGCTTTGGAAGGAAAAGGTTGGCAGAATGGGATGAAGGGTACAAGGCCTCTGGCAAATCCTTCAGGAAAGTGGTGATTTAGTTCCCTGGAAGGTTTTGCTCAAAGTATCTCAGAGGAGCAGAGGGTAGTTTGGACATAGGGTGAGAAAATCTGTCACGGAGAGAAGTTTGTGTCGCAGATGACTTAAATGGAGATGCTGGTGTACAGTCCCATACATGGGTGTGTTGAAGATGTGTATAACCATGTGAGCTGGTTACATTAAGCAGTTATTATATGGAAGTTTTTCTTGTTTTTCTAGGATGAAAACAGCTTTCTTTATATTTGACCTCGCAGAAACTGCCAGTGTGACTGCAGAAATGAAATCACAACTTTACACCTTGGCGTACACCGTAAGTCATATATTTTAGTTATAAATGATCCTTGCAGTCTCTGTTCTTTTTTTCTTTTTTCTTTGGTTTTTTTTTTTTTTAATTTCTTGATTCCGTAGAAACATGGTGTTCTCAAATAGGTCAGCAATCCTGTAATCTGCATTTTCCTTCGCTTATCCAAACCGGGAGCACAGCAGTTTCAAAGAGATTTGTTCAGGGATTTTATCCATTCCTACTTGCCCCCTCGGTCACGGAGGATGCCAAAAGCTGTCCAGCCGACACCCTGCTTTTGCTATAATTATGTTGTCTGTGCTGGGCTCCAAACCCAAGCCAAGAGATTGCTTGTCCTGAAGTCCCCTCTATGCACTTGTCCCCTCTGTCATTACACAGTCTTGCATCCGAGCCAGCAAGTGTAAAATCCGACAGTCTTCTCGCTGCAGATTAATTCTGCTGCAGTTCACACCAAAGAATAACACCCATAGAATCACAGAATTGCCCAGGTTGGAAGGGACCTTTCAGAACATCGAATCCAACCACCGACCTCACACTGCCAAAACCACCTCTAACCCATGTCCCTCAGCACCACGTCTGCCCGGCTTTTAAATACCTCCAGGGATGGGGATTCAGTCGCTTCCCTGGGCAGCCTGTTCCAGCGCTTGAGAACCCTTTTGGTGAAGAAATTTTTCCTAATATCCAGTCTAAACCTCTGTTGGCATGCAAGCGGGTGTAGGTATCTCTGGAAGTACCAGACTGCCCAAGATGCCAACAGATGCACAAAACGATCGGTGTGTGTCAGCAGAGAGGAAGAGTGTTTCAAACCCCAGCAAAAAGTCAACAAATAGTTTCCTTTCAACTCTTGCCTATTTTCCTGTGATTTTTGCCATTCTGAAAAGCTCTGGGGCGCCTGCCTGCTGTTGAGCTTTTGAATATTCCCACTCAAGTCTACAGACTGCTTAAGTCCTGCGGAAGACATCCTGATCTCCTGAAATATTGAGTAAATGTCTTTCCAGGCACGGCAGTTACATTTCTTCTTTATTTTTTTTTTTCCCCCCAGCCTGGTGTAACACCTCTCCCAGGGAAGCACAGAATGTGTGGTGGGGTTATCGCCATCGTCTGTAACGTTTCTAAACAAACAGCTGCTGTAGGAAGGGACACATTTCAGCCCCCCCTTGGATTTCTGATTCACGCCATTGCAGGTTGCAGGGAGCGAGTTACAGAAATGCTCCGACTCTGGACTTGGCCATCTAAATAGCATCTGTTCCTTTACAGGCAGTTTTGAAGCACTGTTAAGAGCTGTTGGTCCCATCCGTTTAATTAATTTGTTGTGTGTCCCCCCCTTTTC
>VXBO01005756.1:4384-91535 GCA_013400135.1 Rhinoptilus africanus | reverse complement strand
TTGTGCCCCCCCCCCCCCTTTTTTTTTTTTTTTTTTTTTTTGTCTCTTTTAACAGTCATACAAAGAAATTGTCAACTCTCATCCACATCACCCGGTGAACTGGCACAAAAACTACGCCATCGCCTGCGAGAGGATGTTGCGTCTCCGTGGGGTGGATGCGGATCCCGAAGCGTTGCTCTCTGAAACTGTGAAACATTTCCTTCTCTACGCCCAGAAAGCGGAGGACGATCCCCAGCGGCAGGATATTCTGCGGGTGGTGAAGCACCTGAAGAAAGAGCTGCAGGGGCTGAGGAAGATGAAAGGCGACGTGGGGCAGGGAGCCGGGTAGCGGCCGGTCCTCCGCCCGCCTGCTGAAGGGCCAAAATTTTGCAGTCGGGACTTTAAAGTCCGAATTAGTCCTTTTGACAGCGTGAGAATGGTTTTAAAAGGCGATAGAAATGGCAGCGGAGAGGAAGTCAAGTGTGGTGTTTGGTCTTTGATTGCTGTTGCCAAATGAACTGTTTGTGTTGTTTTGGGGGGGGGGGCGAACTCATCACTAAATAAAATACTGGGTTTTCAAAAGGAGAGTTTTCTTTTAAAAGCAACCTGTGAATCTCTTGTACTGTGAAGGTCTTTGATTTTATTTTTTTTTTATGAATGCAGCATCCTCTATAGATGCAAAAAGTGTATTTAGCCTTTAAATGTTTCTTCTGTTACTGAGCCAAGAGGTTTTCTGCAGCCGTTTTCCTTTAGCTGTGCAGTGTCTGGGGGTTTTATGGTCGCGGGGCAGCATGGTTGGGTAGGTTTCCATCAGGACGAGGAGGTGAGATGGTGCCCTTCGCCCGAGCACGATTGCTCGCTGTTCCTTGGCTGTTCCGGTGCTGCAGACACGATGTCCTCCTGGCGTGGGATGGTGGGTAGAGAGCAACCCAGGCTCTTTCTGCTTCCTTTGCTTTGTGGGGACAGTTTTTTTCCTTACGTTGGGGTTTTATGCTGGCATACAACTTTATTGTGCTGGTTTTCCCATATTGAGCGAGCAACTTGTGGATTTTGCCTTGCAGAGCACCGTGACTGCGGGCAGCAGCCCCGCACCTCCTGCGCCGCCTCCAGCTGGGGCTGAGGGACCGGGGTGGTGAGACCCTGCGCGGGGACACCAGAGCAGCTCCCCTGGGACACTGCTGGCCCCGTGGCTCACGGCATCTGTCCCGTGGCCTCTTTCCCTGCGAGCCCATAATGCCTCCTCTGCTCTGCCACGTCCTTGCAGGTACCAGGGATGCCAGAACTGCAATTTTAGAGATCTCAAGGGCTTTAACCAAGTGTGAACCCATCCTGCTTTACAATCTACCCCAAAGCAACTCAGTTAACAAGAGCTCAGCTGTGTGTTTTCAAAAAAAAAAAAAATTATATAAACCAGCACGTCGTTCAAAATGTCAATTGATGTGTCCTTCAAATGCTTAAAACAGACCCGAAGCTCTGGTATAGTTCGTGGAAAGTTGTGTTTGTCAAAATTGTCATACTTGGTTCTGTGGGATCTCAACCCAGACGTTTTATAGGAGTGGAGTTGCTGCCAGACCAGGATTTCATTTGGACTGGTAAAATTTTCAGAGAAGAAAGTACCTTCCCTAGAGATCATGCTGTCATGTGTCACCTCTGGAAGCTTCCAGGTGGCCGGGAGGAGCAGAGCAGGATTTGCAGCGGATGCTCTGTTGCTCTGGTTTGAGGTGCGTGTAGGTGCAGATTTAGGCTCGCGTGGCTACTGCTACTAATAGATCCCTTTGAAAGTATAGAATACTTTGTCGTCGTTCTCTCCAAGTGCTGAGTTTTCCCAGGTTGACTTCCATTGAATGCTGGCTGTATAAAAATCATGCTGCCATCTAGGAATCTCTAACTCCAATTGCAAAATAACATCCTATATTTTTCTTCCTCTCCTTCTGATGTATTTATATAGTATGATTCTCTTAAGAATTCCCCATGTTACTTCTATAAACAGTTCCCGTACAAAGAGAAATACATAGAGAGTTGAGAAATGAGCACTAAAAAGAAATAAAACGGCGGCTTCTGGGTTGCAAAGCCACAGAGCAGAGGGGAGAGAAGGAAGAGGAGCGGCTCAGGGGTGTCATTTTAACTCTTTGTGTTGTAATTGACTACATTTCAGGTCGATCGTGCCTCATTTAAATCTCTTCCTTCCTCTCAATCCCCGCAGAAGTGTTTGTACAGAGCCGGGGAATATCATACATCCCTCCGTGCAGCGCTTTCAGGGCTGGCTTTCTTCTCCCTTCTCAAATTCAGCCCTTCAGCCTCGCAGAAAAGCATTAGGAATCCGATTTTTGAATGCTTTTGTTACCTGCATTATTGAAAATCCATTCAAGTAAATATACTGAGCTGAGGGTTTTCTTTATCTTGGTTAGATGCCCCTCCTTAGCTGCATAGTCTTGAAATAATTGGAAGCTTTTGTGGATTCCACTATCTACTCAGGGAGAAAAGAGGGGCTGGACAAAGGTATCCCAGCCTGCAGCCCACGTCGAGTAACGTATCATCGTATATTGTAATATATGGCAAACTGTGGGGAGAACTTTCCCACTGGCAAAAGCCTTCCCAGGTGTGAAGAGCGGTGAAAACATGATGCTTTTTGAAGGAGCAAAGCAGAACCGGCTGACGCACGCCGCGTCCCTATGGATGGTGTGACAGAGTTGTCCGCGCTGGGTCCTCAGCTCCAAGGTATCACCAGTGGCCGGTCGCGAAGGGGGAAAAATATTTTAAGAGGCGGAAGGTATGAAATTCCTCTCCCCTGAATCTGTTCAAATGAGATTTGCTGGTGCTTGTAGGCGAGGCGGCTGCATGGATGTTTCCGAGCCCGTTCGCTAAAAGGCTGGCTGAGGGATGCTGGCAGAAGTTTAATTTTTATCAGCTCCTCTTAGGTGGCACCCTTAAGTTTATCAAACAAGCAAAGCTGATTTGCTCTTCGTTAGTCTCAGTTGCATGAATCGGTTGCCAAGTAAACAGGATTTTGCATTTTCCTAATTACTTTCATATTTGTGTTTTACCTCTATTTGTTCTCTTGCAAAACTGGTCCTAATAATTAGTCAGGCTCCTGCTGCCTAGACCTTAAAAAAAATAATAAAGGCGGGGGGGGAAGAGGAAAAAAAGACTTCTGAGGGTTTTTTCTCCCTTATAAATTCATTTTTGTTACAAGCATCTTTTATACATATTACTAAAGGGAGCTAACTAAGAAATGCAAATAATAGTTCTTTATTTTATTATGACAGTTAATTAATAGCAACCTGTTTTAATGAATAAAGTCACTCAGAGTCCTTCAGCACTTCCTAAGTAGAGGCCAGAATCTGTAGGGATTCTTTTTTCCCCCCGCATTGTATAGCTCCGAGACTCCGCGCGCTATATAGGGCCTGTATAGAAATGCTCGCTAATGAAGAGGGAGGGCGAGGAACTTGTCTGCATTCAAAGATCACTGGTGAGTCATTCAGCGAGAAAAGGCCCCTTGCTAGGAATAGTCACAGTTCCGCGGCATTGTGCTAGCAAAAGGGTTTGATCAAAGGTCTCCTGCCGAGCTTGCATGGTTTCCTTTCATACGACGACCATAATTAAAACCACTAATTCTCTTTTAAAATGCTGCAGGATGCCATGTAGGCATCTGTCTGGAGTGTCCTTTGTGCTGTCGGGAGCTGTTAAGGACCAGCGCCGAGGGCTTTTCAGCGACATGCCAGTCAGGAAGGTGATTCGACATAAGGGTGCCTCTGAAGGCTTGACAGGGCCTTGACTACACAATTCCAGCTGAATTTGCCCCTTGTCAGCTGCCAGTAAATAAATCTCAAAGGGAAGAGAAGGGGGGAAAAGCTGAAGTTTCATTACCTGATCCCCGGGGCTTTGTTGGTTTTGGCATCGCCCAGGGGGAAGCCCTCGCCCCTCGGGGCCGGGGAGCTGGAGATGGCCATTGGAGACCCGGGCGCCCGGTTCGTTTGAAGACCGTCAATACTTGTAACAGTTCAGCTGTTAGGAAGACAAATAAATGGAAGAGCCCATTAATCCCCTTTGGGTACTCGGTGCCTTTTGCCCTTTTATCGCAGCCTTATTAGGTTCCTACTCATCTTGAACCAGGAGGGATGAATTGAAGTTGTTGAGCGCTAATTGGCAAAGACTTTTCATCGCGGGCCAAGAACTTTCACTGACTTGAAAGTAACTTCGCCACGGGGAGGAGCAGCAAATTCTTGCCTTGCCATTAAAACAAAACCCCCAAATCCCATTGGGATTCAATGCGGTGTTAAAAAAAAAATTAGGAAAAAAAGAAAAAAAGAGGCAACTGCTAAATTGTTGGGCTTGTCCTTCATGAGGATGTTGGCAACTTATATTTGCTCTTTAAAAGAGAGTCACAGAGCCAGAAGTGGCACAGGGAATCCTGAAATGTGGTTGAAATCCACGTGTCTGACGTGTACACATCCATTACCAAACCCTGCTCGCAGGACAGGCTTCCCAACAGCTGCCTGGGAGATGATCTGTAAGGTGGCACCGTCATTCATGACAGTTTGCAACCGCTCAAGGGTTGAGGAGGGCGATGCTGAGGTTTCCATATGCCCAGGGACAATTCTGGCCTCCCTCAAGTCATCCCTGGGTTTGGTGATGGGATTTGTACCCGGGAAATATTTCAGTGTGGAGGCACTTGGATGTTCTCAGATGAATTGGTTTTTAATGTTGATTTTTGTAAATGCTGCATTAGAGTGTATTTATTGCCCTCTCTCCCCATGTCCCCCATGGCATATTTTAGATAATGAAGAAAAATTTTGCCAGGTTATGAAAGCACTGTGTACCTGGTAAGTGATGTTGTCATGGGCCACCTTGGCCTGGAAGACATCAAGCTGGGGATTTTAGAGCACAAAATCCTATTGATGTGTTCCCCAGCCTCTGCATTTGAGGGCACTCATGAAACAAGGTGCCTGCATTAAGGATGGCATCTCCCACTGGGAAGCCAATGCGTGTACCCCGGCAAAGCCCATCCGTATCGGAGCCCTCACCATCTTTCCAGGGACTTCCAGGACTGGGAGCTTGGCACGGTGCTACCTGAGCAAGCAGGCGGCTAAACCTCCTGCACCGCCCACGGTAGGAATGAAGACATCATTGTCAGTACCCACCAAAGGGCTGTTTAATTTGGATCTGCTCAAAGAAGCCGGAGCGAGCGCTTGCAATGTTGTTTCGTGGCCGTGAAGGACCACGCAGCGAGGATGGAGGATGCTGGTGGCACTGCGTCCTCCACGCATTGTCCCTTCTACAGGAGTGTTCAAGGACTCTTGGGTATTTTAGAGTTGTAATACATTGTTTCTGGTCAGATACAGCAGCAGCTTGCTGAACTTTGGGGAAAAAACACTTAAGAGGAGCATGGTTTTGGGAGCCACTTCAAAAAATGGCATCTGAAGGACTCTGCTGCTCAAAAAGCCTCCCCAGGGAGGATCTGCTGCCTGTTTCAGGCCAGAAGGAGGACTTGCGTGCCCAAATCATTGCCATTTTTTCCCTAAAATTTATTACTTCTCCCTTGCTGCCACTTGACACTCCTTTTATATTCAAACGTGACATTTCAATAAAGGTTTTTTTGAAACAGAGTGAAAACAAGGAATGAGTATAAATTGGAATAGCTTTATTTAGATGAGTGGAGCTGGGGGAATTTGTGCCAGCGGAGGGCTGGTTGGAGATGGTGCGCTGCGATTGACAGCCTCCATCCACCCAGCGACCTGGCACAACTCGCTTCTAACAAATCTGAGATTTTTGTCTTTTGTCGGATTGAAGAAACCCAAGGCTGGTTATTGGGGAATTTTATCAGCAAATCCTTGTTGGTCAAACTACAGCAAAAGTGGAGTTTGGTGGTGAGAGAGAAAGAGACACAAAGGCCTCGAGGAAGATGAAGGTCAGCCTGGATACACGAGCATTGTCATTGATGGTTAAAAAACAAGGTCAATGAGGTACTTCTCAAGAGACGTTCTCTGTAAGTGATTATTTCCTGCCAACATTTGGGAAAGAAAAAGTAAGAATTTGCTACTTGATGGCAAGCTGTGGTTTAGCATCAAGAAAACTGGATTTTTTTGAAAAATCCACTGTCGTAATTCTGGTCCTTAAACTTAATTGGGCTAAGTCAATCAGATCGTGCTAGTCTTGCATTTGATCGAAGATTGTAGTTTGGTTTTGCTAGAAGGTAAGAGTGAACCATGAATAATTCTGCCCAGATATGAAAGGGGATTTGTTCTCTCTTGTTGGGGTCCAGGGGGGAGGACAGAGCCTCCTTTGGTGCAGTGTATGACAATTCCCCAAAGTGCGAAGGTATTTTTTGCAGAACTTATGATGATATTTGGTCAATACACCCTCCTCATCCATCGCATGGACTCTCCTCCAAACCTAGAGAGTCCTGTTTTCCATCACGTAAAGATTAGCGTCAATGACATGATGTAAGGAGGATCCAGCTTCTTCACTTGCTGTTTTATTTAGGACCGTTTGGGTAAGCGTCACCTTCAAATAAACTTAATTCCAGAAAACATGAGAAATGTGGGCAATATGAGCCAGGAAGTTTGCTCTCTGTTTCTGCAGGCAGTGTCCTATCCAGGTCCCCAGCACATGGGTGACCTCAAATATCCTTAAAAACATTGGGGTTTATTGTGATATTAAATTCAGTGACATCCTTTATAACATTTTAATTCTTCTTGTTGCCCCTGGTGTTAAAAGTGGCTAGTTTTAAGAAACCCCAGTGACCCCTAAATACCCTTTTTTTTCTCCCAACCGGGATCTAGCTTTTTACCATTTCCTTAATGTTTGCAGCTAGAAATACAGCTTAAGTGGCATTATGCTAAGTAATTATTCTTACAGGATGTGAAATGAAACAAATTTTGCACAGCATGAAATTATTCCTGCCACGTATGGCGTTTGGTGGCAGATTTTTTCGTTTGGACCGTAAACAAGGCTCGGTGGCAACGAAACGGCATGGAGCGGAGGAGGGGGGAGCGGGGAGGAAAACACTACCAAAGGTAAGTCCTTGTAGCAAAAATCTTTTTGGCTGGATCAAATATTAAACCTGCTACTACAAATTTCACGCTTTGCATTCCTAAAGCAGATGCCAAGTGATGATGCCAAAAATTAATTGGAAATAATATTGCTTGCCTTGTGTGCTCTATCCAGCAGAGGGCACAACGGATAAATGATGCGCGCGGTGCCGAATTCGTCGCCCCTGATAAGGCTGTTTGTAATTATTTCTGTAAAAATATGTAGCAACATGCTTGTGTGCCTATTTACATTTGGGGATGTGGTCTGGAATGGAAGGCGTAGATTTATAACTATTCCGTCCCCCCACTCCCATCAATACATAGGAGACTTTCGTGTTTTTCCCGCTTTATGTTTTGTTAAATTGCTGGGTTTGCTCGTTAAAGTACAGCGAGCTGGTTCGGTGTTTGGGTGGTATCTTGAATGAAAAATTCAAACCTCGACTGCTAACGGGCAGGCGACGCATCTTCTAGTATTGTGTTCTTCCAGCAGTATTTTTACATACGTTTCTGTGGGTAAATCAAAATGTCATTACAGAGTGGGGAAAAAAAAAAATCAGGAGGAAGATAATTATAAGGAGGGGAATATTGTCCCTTTTATTTATGGAAAAACATGAGCTGCTTGTTTATATTTAACAAAATAGTAATTGGGAAGAGAAAGTTTCCCGTTAGTTTGACATACTGTAGCATGAAGTATCTATTATTGCACGAGGCTTAGGAGATATATGAGGAAAAGATGGAAGAGAAGTGTAAAACGGCAAAAATTTTTAAAAATCCACTATTATTTGCATTCAATATATTATGCAATTAGCAAAATGGACTAGGATGGTGGGGAACAACATGGCTTTCGCTAGTGCAAAATGAGTAGATATTCTTCTTGAGTACAGACCTCTGTATTCAGCAAACGCATCAGCCAGGAACGAGCGCTACCCTTAAATCATCTGGCTCATGAGGGAAGAATTTTTTTCAGAAATGATACAGATTAGAAAAAAAAATGTTGACACGTGCTTCCCGTCCAAACCTCGTTCGGAAATCCCCGTACTTCAAATTATTCCCGCTGCTTCCAGCCCTGTTTGTAGAAGTACAGATGAAGTGGGCAGGAAGGGAAGGAGAGGGAAACGTGTGCTAAGACAAATGCAACGGCGCGGTCTTTCTCAAACAACTGAAAAATATATGTCGCGCTGCTTCCTTCCAGTTTTACAACATGGAAATAGATGCCGCCTCGGAACAAGTCAATATTTGATACAAATAACCTCGGAGTTCAATCTGCGCAAGGGAAAAAAACAACAACAAAAAATTTTCCATTTTCAAGTTCTAGTCTCTCCCTATCTTGTTTCAGGGTTATTGTTTAAATCGGCACTTCCCAACTGTGTAGATTTTAGCTGGAGGTTTTTTCGCTTGCTTGTTTGCTTTGGAGAGGAGGGGGTTGTAATTTCCCAACGTATGGGAGATAAATGAGATGTTTAAAGTGCCTCAGTGGAGTGGCATAAAAGCTGGGAAATCAGAGAGATTGTAAATCTATGTTTGTTTTAGAAATAAAATAAAATAAATCAAGCAAGAGCAGGTTAGAGCTGCTAATACTGAGCTGATAAAGAGCAGCAGTTACATAAAAAGCAGCCAGAGTCCATATTGTAAGAAAGTATTACTGCAGCCATGAGAAATGCAGCTCCAAAGCTTTTAACGGCTGGTATGGCTTTTTTTTCCTTTTTTTTTTTTTTTTGCTTTTTTTTCTCTTTTTGGTGAGTTAAGTGCTGATGAAAGGTATGGGATTGACAGCTTTGCAAACTCAGTGCTGCTGTTTAATCACATAACCTGTGGTAGAGGCTACAAGATCTTCAGGAGCACGTTGTCCCAGACCTTTGTTGACTCTGTTTTTAGGGACAGAGATCCCCAAATCCCCCAATACAGGCTGAGTGGGTCTGAGATCTACTTGTAGATCTCTACAAGGAGAAAGCAGCCAAGAAGTCTTGTAATCCAAAGCCATTGTGCAATCGTTGTTGGGTTGGCAACGTTGTCCCTCAGACTCCAAATGCCTCCCACACCTTTTACCAAACTTGAGACTGGCGAGAAGTGGAAACCCACAGCTCTAATGAGCCGGGAAGGTAATGGGTGCTGTTATTCTGTTGTAACCGACTCAAGACCCCCAAAATTGCAGGTGCAGGGTCCAAGGAGGAGGAAAGGCTGCTCTTGCCCTTCCCTTTGGTGGATTTTCATCCAATATGTTGGAAATTTGCAGCAGCACCTTCCCTGTAAGCCTGCTGGTGGGTAGTTCCTTTTCCTCTTCAAGGGAGTAAAAGCCACGGAGATGGGCTGAACCCATTACAAGGAGATTTTGTGTCCACTTCCCTTGGGAAGAAGAGGCTGTTGGCCCTCCACAAGCTCAAGGTAGCACAGCCCTTGCTCTGGCAAAGCGCTCTCATTAGCCTGTCCACGTCCTCCATTGGAGACCTTCCCTCTGCATCTCCTCCTCCGGCATTAGCCAAAGTGAATGTCCCGGTGCCTGGGGTTCTCCATCTCCCACCAAGGGATCCAGGCTAGGTTGATGGTAGTGGGTAGTTCTATCGCTCACATGACAATGGCATCAAGGAATTCCCACTGGGAATTCTAGAAATTACTAGTTTTGGAGGGCAGTCAGTTTAGATTAGACGAGGTAATTTTTTTCTGTTGTTGGAACATTTCCTTGGGATGCTCCAGCCAGCCAGCAGTGAAATGATTCACCTCATTTGGAGGATTAAAATGGAAACTGTCCGTGCTCAAAATGAGAAGTCATACGTTTTGTTTTTAAAAAAATCCACGCCTGAATTTTCAGACCTAAATTCTGGAAGCAGAAAATCATTAGAATGACATGCTTGCTTGCCTTTTTTTTTTTTTTTTTTTTTTTTTTTTTTTTNTTTTTTTTTTTTTTGTACGTTTCTAATGCATTTCTTGTGGATGAACTGTACTGAAATCAGCCTGAGTACAGCAATGTGTTTTGGTGTCTCAGGACTATTTTTGATTTAGGTAGTGGCTATTCAAAGTATCTTAGGTACCTTTGCCTACCCCTGCAAACAAGATCTGAGGTCCTTGTGGGGCCAGGTAGATGTATTTCCAGTCCTTTTTTACTAGAGCAGAGAAAAAAATATAGGAAGAATAAAAATGAGTTTACTTGCTGTACGGTCTTCTACAGGGTCATGGAAGCCTTCCATGGTTTCTGGTCATGTCCAGCTCGGATTGGAAGGTGAGTCTGGAAGGTCAGCACATCCCTGCAATAGTAATTTCAACCCTTTGCAGGTTTCCCTTGAATTTACTACGGTTGCCTCTGTTTCCATAGCTTTACTGATCCCTCATGGAAAATGGGACACATCCTGACCCTGTCTCCTGGGTGGGAGCAGCGGGGCATGAAGGCACTTCTCCAAATGCCCCTTGCCGGATTCCCTTTGCAGCTCAACCTCCTTTCTCCCCAGAAGCCATGGGGACCCTTTCCTGGAAGGGCACCAGCCCGCATCCCAGCTGGCACAGCACCGGGTGATCCACCCCATCCCAAGTCAGCGATCCTGGGAGGACTGGGAGGGGGTCCCCTTCTCTTGGCCGGCGCTGGAGGGAGCCCAGGCTGCCAGCTCCGGCGCGGGCATCTGCAGTGTGGGAAATCCCACACAAGGTGGCAAATCCTTCTGCAGCTGCAATTTGCATTTTCTGACCACAAGCAAAAATAACACTGTTTAGCTCTCTTGGCGTACGAGGTTGTAAAAAAACGGGCCTTATACAGATGTGTGTATAAGCTAAATATTGAAATATGACTGAAACAACATTTTAGAGCTCAGGCCTGCTGGTATATTCCACTCCAAGCAAACGTGCAGCATCAATTGGCAGCTGCCTAGAAGAAAAGATATGAATAGAGGCAGCAGGAATAAGTTGCAGTGGACCAATTGAGCTGGTTTTCAGAGGAGAAAATAAGCACAATTGCTCTTTTCTTTGGCCTTATTCTCAACTGCTCTGTGCCATGGCACTAGCTTTGCACGGGCTTAGCAGCAACGCAAGGCAAAAAAAAAGAATCCTCCTCTCTGTTACTTTGATTTAGTGGCACTACCTTCTCCTGGGCAAGATGGTGCCCAAGAGTAGAAGAAAGAAGAGGGTTCCCACCCTGAGCATCGCGACAAGTGGCCAGAGCAGAGGCCGAGCAGGAGGGAGCGATGCACAGAGCGTCCAGGTAGGGCAAGTCTTAGGTAACGCTGAAGAAAAGTAAGTGACCTGTGGTCAACGGTGAGGCAAAGGTGATTTTTGTGAGTCCCTCCTGTCCCACACCACTGCCTCCCGGTCCCTCTGAGGAAAGCCTGGCGTGCCGAGAGCTGCCTGGGGTTACGGTGAAGGTGTTCGCTGAGCAGGCAGCCAACAACCCAGCGCAGAGTACCTGGGGGCAGCGAGTGGCGTGTCCTGCTTCATCCCGGTGGCTGAGAGGCAGAGGACAAACTCAGGAGTGGGTGCAGAAATGCTCCTCTGGAGCACTGGTTTCACCAGGGGACAGGAAACATTTTCCAATAGTACACGTTACTTTCCGTTGAGGCGTGTTGCCGTAGCATTAGCCTGGAGGAAATCCATCGGCTACCCCTGGAGATGTGAAGAGATGACCAAGGATGCAGGGGTGGAGCAGAGCTTTGTCCCTGTGGGTGGTACCCATGCACTGGGTGTCCGTCAGGGGTGACACAAGGGTAAGCCACACCAGGACCCGCACTGGGAGGTTTGTCTTTGCCTTTGTGCCACTGGGCATCCTTGCCCGTGCGTTACTCGTGCCCGTGGTCCTGCGGCTGGTCTCGCTCGCTGCCGGCAGTGCTCCCGGTGAGAGTCTCCCTGGCCTCTTTGGTGTTTGGGCATCTCTGAGTTGACATCTCCACAGATGTCAGAGGAGACGTGGAGCCAAAACATAGAGGGGATGGACTTAAATGCAAAAGCCTGTCTCAAGGCATCTCTAAAGCACTAATTGCTAGAAGCTGAGGGACATGGCTGGGGAGGATTGCTCTGTGCTTCTTTCCTCATCCCGTTTCCGAAGTGTGGCTGGTGGTGGAGGTGGGACAATATACTAGCTGGACCCACAACCTGACCCAGTACAGACCTCACCATGTTTATACAGCAAAAAAGGTGCTACCTTTTTTTGGTCTAGGCTTCAGGGACCGCGGTTCCCTGTGTGTTTGCCTGTCCCTTGTTGTTGGACCTGTGGCAGGGGAGAAATCCCCACCTTTCCCCCAAGCAGACGAGGGGACAGTGAGGTCCTGTCTCCCGCGAGGGCCAACCACCGCCCCTTTTCCCTTCGATTTCGGGCAGGACTGGACCAGACTGGAAGAGCCCTAAGCACATCTGTGTCTCTCAAACCTTTTTGCCCAAATCTGAGCCAACTTGTCCACCTGCACTGGAAACCTTGGAGCGAGGGGACACCCGTTATCCTTACTTTGACACGGCCAACCCTCTGCGGGATGAGAGGAAGGGCTGGAAACGGGCAGAAAGCACGCACCAGCGCTGCACGCTGTTCTTCCACTCCTGCCTTTAAGTCCCTGGCATATAATCTTGGTCCTGATTTGGTCTCCACCTCATCTGGCTTGTGTAAGCTGCTTCCTGTGACCTTTCCTCGGCAAAGGGAAGAAGGGGGAGGGATGGGGGGCATGTTAATAGAGCCAGACCCTCCTGCCAGCGGGCAGAGGGTGCTCTTGCCTAGCAGATCCCGCTCCCTCCGGATTGCCAAGGCTGTTCCCCTATAAACCAGCCCTTCCCATACGCTCGGGCCCAGGGATGCCCGAGCATTCCCGCTGGCCCAGCCTGTCGGTGACGGATCTGCTTCATTAATATTCCTGCTCTGGTGGGTGGGTGGAGGGAGCACCGCGTCTAACCTACTTTATTCTAACAGAAAATGTGTGTGGTGGAGTGAGAGGGAGATACAGGCTCTGCCATAATTCCAGATTTAATTGGAAATTTAGTAAATCTGCTAAAATATTTAGTGGTTTCAATTTTTTCCTCTCTTCTGTAAGAAACAAAGGATCCTGGTTTATCGTGTGTCTTTCAACAACTTTAATTTCATTTGTAGATTAAGGATGGAAGTAGCATTTCCACTCGATTGCATACTGGGCATTAAGAAGACAAAAACGTTCATTGTTTGCCCCCACGTCGGAGGGGTTTTTTGCAGACATTAAGCTGTAGGTGGCATTCTTTATACCTGACATCAGGACGCTTTTGTCGGCCGGTCAGTTGACAGGATTTTCTGCTGACCCGTCGGAGGTGTGTGAAGCAGTGAAAACAACCAAACCCTTTCTGCCAGGTGATGGGGACCGAAGGAGAAGTGGGACAGTCTCATCCCAACCCACCGGGCAGCGGCTGCTTACAAAATTGGTCATTTGTGGGGTTTTTTTTGAGAGAGCATTTGAGGGAATTAAAGAGCAAAGATTTGGTGGCCTTTCCCATAACAGTCAAAAGCAACCCTTGCCCAAGAAGTGGTCAATGGGACAGATTTTTTTACCCAAAACTGGAAATCTCACGAGTTTTTAGATGCCAGCAGGTTTCCGTGCTCAATTCTGCCTCCTTTGGTGGTGGTGTTAGACCAGAGGTGAGGCTGGAGGGTGGGATCCTGGGCTCAGACCACACATGGGGCAGCCCTAGAGAGCCACTGGGTTGTGGTTAAAACCAGCATCAGGCCCATTTCAGCGTGATGATTTGTACCCAGGTGGGCCAGGAATTGACTACATAGATAACAGAAGTTGTAATTTCATGGATGATTATACAAATAAGCTCCTGGTTTGGCCTTAAATGTCCACCTTGGCCTTAAATGTCCACCATGCATGGAAGTAGTCTCCCACCCAACAGCCCAGAGGAGTTTTTTGGGCTCTCTTGCAAGATTTGCTGGGTTTTTTTACCCAGCACCAGCCAAATTGCTCCCATGAAAATTAGTGGGAATTTGGCCCTTGGCTCAGATCAGAGCAGGGCTAGACAGGATGCCTGTGAGAATCCCATCTCATCGGTTTTGTTATTATTTTTCAAAATAATCCTTTGTTTATATTTTTTTTTCTCAAAAACTCAGCCCAGCCTCCTCTGAAGCCATCTTTCTGTAATTCTCTTAACTACTGTAATGCAAACTCACCACAAAAGCTCCTTGAGAAACCAAGGCTTTTGTGAACGCCGGGCGAAAGGATGAAAATTGTCGCCTAACCTCATTTTCAGGGGAGCAAAGGACAATCTCTGGAGACACGGGGCTTTTTATCTGTGGCAGTTAAATCAGATTTATTAACATGCCACCTTATGAAGGTGGGAAGTAACATTTGTTTTCCCGGGTCTTTAGGGAATTTATCCTGTCATCATTAAACTGGATTTTAAACCACCATTTAATGTTTTGTTATTTTTCTAGGGTGGTTTTTTTTTTGGCATCCAGTGTTAATCCTGCAATTGGAAACCACAGTGGATAAAAGTACTGTGTAACTTGCTTCCAGAACAAATAAGGTACAGCAGCTAATTTTAGTTTTAGGTTTCAAGGAGGGGGAGAGAGGAAGGGGGTAAGGCAGCACCTTCCCTTTATGCTGCGAGACAGCCTTCAAGTGCGAAAGCAAAAATTCCCAAGCCGAGATCTAGTGAATGTAGAAAAGGTTCATTTTCAAAATTGCAACAGCCTGTACTTAGGTGATATTAGAAGACACCATGACAGAAAAGTAGTTTTATGCATAGCGGCTTAGCTAACATTTTGAGAACTAGTTTAGTGAAGCTATCAGGTTTAAAAATACCAAGCCACAAAGTTTTAATGAAACTATGCTTGGATCAAAGTACCATAAAGAGCATCCAAGAACTGCTTAAAAGATCCTTGAGTGGAAATTAGAATGGATCTTCAGGATTTATTCTGTAAAGCCTGTCTATTTTGACCTTTTTTCAGTCTCATATTAAGGCTGCTGAAAGTGTGTTTTGTTTGGCTAATGCTTGGGACTCGCTGCAGCTATTAGGTCTGTTAAACTGAGGCTGCCACTAAAGTTTTAGTATGCATTAATTGACTGATAAGGACTTGGGAATCAAATGGCTGAAGGAAAGGGCTATCATAGATTTTTTTTTTTTTTTTTCCCCTTGCTTTATTTCTCTTTGCACTTCATTTACATCCTGAGCCCTATTGGTGATCCAGATTTGAATAAAGCCACAGCTTAAACGGCGATTAGATCTCAATAGCTTGGATTTTGAATGAAATTGTGGCATCGTTTTTTTTGCCGGGCGTATTTAGTAAGAGGTGTGAAAACCGACACCTGGTGCAACTTTATCTTTTAGAACACTGCTTCATTTTATGCATATACGTACACAAGTGCACAAAACATTTGCAGACGCGCATAGATATATGTATATATAAAATCCTCCTGAAATTAGGGTATTAGTTGATAGGCCTTTGACTCTGTCAATGTCAGGGGTTAGTGGGAAACAAAGATGAGGCTGAGCAAAGCTTTGCAAGAATGGAAAGAGATAAGGAGACCTCCCCCTTCCTCAGGTTAATTTTTTAAGCATGTCATCCAAAGGTTCAAAGCAATGATCCTGTAAACACTATTAGAAGAAGAAAGCCATCAGGAATATATAATGCAGCAAGGGGTTTTTTTTTTCGTTCTGATGTTATTATCATTACTGTTATTATTATTATTTGGAAGCAATATGTTTAAAGTTCACCTGCTAATCCTTAAGCTGTTGATATGACAATGTCAAAAATGATGGGATTTGGTGATTCTCATTATTGTTATGTATTGTTCTTCACTGGCGTTCCATATTAATATTTATAAATGCCAGGAAAAGTAGTCTTTTTATAGATATGAGAGCTCCCAAACTCCATTTTTATTTTCTTTTTAACAAATAGATGTCGTATCCAATATAGATGATTACATTTTAGAACAAAAATTGTTTCCCAAGCAATCCTCTTTATGCTGATTGTAGTTTTTTTAAACTTGCTTTTCTGAGAGCAAGATGACAGCCTGCAGATGTGATCTTCCTTTACCACCGTTCACAACAATCCTTCTTCAAATTCAAATAAAAACTGATTGCAATGAATGTGAGCAAACTGACACAAATACTGAAATGGGTTTGGAATTCCACCAACAGGTAGGTCAAGCAGCAGTGAGACAAAGCCAATGGCTAGGAAGGAATTTGGTCATTCTTGGTCATCTTTTTAACGAGAAGCCCTGCATTTCTAGGGGTCCTGTTTTTCTCCTGTGTGAACTGTCGTAGGGTTGAAGCCCTGAGGACCAGCTCCCTCCCGCTGGCTAATTGACTGTTGGTTCATCTGTCACAGAGGAGGACAGTACTTAGGGTGGTCTTCTAGGTCTTGGAAAGCCTATCTTGGTTTCTATGCTTTATCCCAAATTCCTCTCCAACCTTGGGAACTCATCTGGGGGGCTCAAGGTCTTCACCAGGGCTAGCATCCACCTGAGGAGATGAATTATCTTATTACTGCTGTTAGTCAAAGGACAATGAGGAAAGGGATCGTTAGCTGTGAGAGACATGGGTCATGAGCCTGGCCTTGACCAACTCCGGGATGGGGCATCCACAACTTCTCTGGGCAACTTGGGCCAGTGTCTCACCACCCTCATAGTGAAAAATTTCTTCCTGATATTTAATATAAATCTCCCCTCTTCCAGTTTGAAGCCGTTACCCCTCAACCTATCACTACATGCCCTTGTAAAAAGTCCCTCTCCAGCTTTCTTGTAGGTCCTCTTCAGATACTGGAAGGCCACTGCAGAGTGCTCTTCTTTTTGAGATAGATCTTTGCATGGGCACCTTTGGTACACTGTCCGGGTTTGAGACTGGGGACATCAGATGGGAAGAGGAGCAGGGGACTGCTTTGGACTTGGGGCAGGAATGAAGAGAGGAGATGGGCACAGCCAGGATGATTTCTCCTGACGTGATGCATGCTGAAGGGGATGTGGCTGCTGGTTGTGCATAGACTGATTGTGAGAGGAGTGAGGCTGCCTAGCTTTAACGGACCTTGCCGCTGCAAATACAGAGAGGCATGAACTGATGAAGAATATATTCAGGCTGGATATCAGAAGAGTTTGAGACTCTCAGACAACAGAGATTTGGGAATGGCCTTGGGGCAAATGCTCCAGCTCATTTGAAGCTGATGCTTCTTCAGCCTGTGAAATGGGATTGTATGACTTGGTTGCCGGAGAATGTGACGGGAAGGACTTGGTGATTAAAGGGGACCCTTCTTGTCCTCACATGGGTTTTAGGATGTTTTAGTTTCCTGTTTGGTTCTGGAGGTGCTTCCCAGAAAGTCCGGGAGCTGCTGTCATGTTTTGATGACCATGGCGATTTACACCGCTTTTCAGGCTTTTGGCATATTCTGAAGCGTGTGGCCTGGTTGAAGTACGTGCCCAGAAGTGCTGTCGTACACTGCTTGTCAGGCGAAAGGCTGCGGTTTTGGTGTAATCAAATGTTCTGTCCTGACCTCTTGGTGGTCTGCACTGCTTCCCTGTCCTTGACAGGCGGGAAACTGTCAACCAGTCATTTGAGCCCCTTCCTTGAACTGTGCTTTCTAATTTAACATCACATACATTGCAACAGACTATTTTGTATTTGAAGCAGCCGGTCCGTTGGCTGCCTGTTGCCCTTTCTGTTAACACAGACTGGCATACAAACTTGGTTTGAGTAAGGGACTATATGACATGACTGCAAACAGGAGTTTGGATCTGATAACTCAAAAAATCCCCCCCCTGCCTGATGCTCAATTTCTGCTGCAGGCTTGTAGGAAGATACTAATTCCTTTTTCCTATTCCTGTCAGCTTCTCAGCTCCTCCTAAGCCACTCACTTGTGGGATCTTGCAGATCTTTTGCTTCCAAAAGACTCTGGGTTTTCCCAGAGGCTTATATCCTACAGCATACTATATACGGACACTTATATATCCTGAGCCTGGAAGATTTCTTTCTGAACTGCTTTCACTGTTCTTTAGTTATCTGTAAAATCAGTGTGTTGCAGACACAGCCATCAGCAGAAGAAATAATGCATCAATCAATGCTGGGCACTTAAATCACACATTATACTCCTACTACCTGAGCGGACCTTCTGGACCAGTGAGCACTGTGTAAGCATTGCATTTCCAGATGCTACTTGGTTGTTAATAGGTTTATCGAAGAGGAGGGCTCGGGATGGATTCCTCTGTAGCCACGGGTTTGGTTTGAGCGGCTCTCAGCATACCTGTAAAACCAGCAGATGCTCCAGTAGATCCAGTTGAACAAAGTGGAACCGACCTGTGAAGTGGCGCTGCTGTCTGCGTGCAACGAAAACTCGGGGCTGAATGCATCTCTGAAATGGTGAAGCCCTCTCCAAGAACCCGTACAAAGGTATTTTCCCCCTGCTTATTAAGAAATAAGTACGCTCCTGGGTACAAAAAGGGTGGTCAACACGCCGAGCACACAGTTCAAGGGACAGGTTGTTGGCAGCCACTGTGGCATCAGCCAGCCTCTGCCCGGCATCAGCTAGATTTGCATCTAGCATCAGCTCCGCTAGCTGCTATAAGGTCAGGGACCCAAACCGCCACAGGTCTCCCCGGAGCCTTCTCCACCCCATCCCTCTCAGCCTGTCTTCACAGCAGAGGGGCTCCAGCCCTCGGATCATCTTCGTGGCCTCCTCTGGACCCGCTCCAGCAGGTCTGTGTCCTTCTTATGTTTGGGGCTCCAGGCTGGACGCAGTACTCCAGGTGAGGTCCCACCAGAGCAGAGCAGAGGGGCAGAATCCCCTCCCTCGACCCGCTGGCCACACTTCTTTTGATGCAGCCCAGGATGCGGTTGGCTTTCTGGGCTGTGTGTGCACGTTGCCGGCTGATGTTGAGCTTCTCATCCACAAACACCTCCAAGTCCTTCTCCTCAGGGCTGCTCTCCTGGTGGTGCCTTTCTTCCAAGGGATGCTCTGCCCCTGCTCTGCTAATGGAGGCATTTTGGAAGCCAGGCCAACTGCCTTGTCACTGCTCACGGCCTGAGACAGCCGGTGTGTGCTGCAAGGCTGCAAGGGAGGACGTACGTGTAACGGCAGGGGGTAAGAAAGGTGACATGAGTGGAGAGATGGAGGCACCTCATGTCTGGGTTGCTCAGCAGAAGGCTAACTCCCGTTCGAGCAGGGCAGAGGGGAAGGGGAGGGTTTGGAAAGCCTTTCCCACGAGGGAAACTGATGCCCCGGTTGGACAACCTTCCTGCTTGCTTTCTGTGCTTATCATTCGTTCCGCCTATTCACAGGAGAGACTCAAGCAAAACAGAGGGCTTTGTGTTCCCCCCCTGTCCTGCCTTAACGAGGGGGGAGTTGCGGGGCTGGCACTGGGGAGCGTGTGCTCACACACCATGGAGCGGAGACCTGCACTGCCGGGCTGCATCCTCAGGGGCCAGCTGCCCACCGCGGTGGGGACAGCCGGGAAACTGAGGGCAAAAATAAAAAAGGAATTTTGTGGCCAATCCGCAGCCTCTAAAATTAGAGTTTCTTAAAGATGCTATTGGGAAATACTTTTTGCTTGTGAAGATGTTGAAACCCTGAGCCAGCCCCAGAGGTTCATGGATTCCCCTTTCATCAGAGGTTCTGTGCAGCATCTCCCAGGGATGCTCTAGACACCTTTGTGCCTCCCAAGAGGTCAGTCCCCTTCAGTCCTACTTGTTTATGGCCAGTTTGCCCATAAATCCCAAAGGCACAGATTGCCAGGGGTGGGGGATTATTCTCAGGAAGCAGAATTACATATTTATTCTCCTCTCGTTCTAAACCGTGCCCGAAGTCGTTGATCTGAGCATCAGTTGCCTGATCCGGAATGGTTGTTATTAAATAGTTAAGGCCATCAGTCCTCGCAAATAAAAATGTGTTTGAAATCAGGATCACTCTGGGTGTAGGTAGACCTACAGGTCAGTGTATAGCAGGGCATCTTTAATGTGTCCTACTAGGAGACCAATGTTTCCTTTCTGCCAGCGGTTCAGAGTTGTGTGGGTTGGGTGGTGGCGTCACATTCATTTTGCTCCTGCTGCAGACAATGGACGTTTCAAAGAAAACAATGACGATTTCTTGGAATAAAATTTGCTTGTAAAAAGGAAAAAAGCTCCCAGCCATTTGCTGAGCTTTTATCATCACACTTGGGAGCAGAAAGGAAATTGGCCGTATGCTGCCTGTGAACAAAGTGCTTTTCACGCCCTTCTTGAAATCCACCCAGGTTTGGCCAAGTTATCAGTAGTGTGCATGTTCTTTAGAGGTTGTTTGAAATTTGGCTGCTTCATTTCTCTGAAGGCGTAGTCTGCACAGTGCCTGCTCTGGCCCAAGGCTGTTGAATGGGAGGACTTATTTTTTTCCCCCCAGAACATGCCCCATTTAATTCCCTCGCCTTGACCGAGAACATCTGAGATTGGCCTGTGAGCGAGCTACCCAAGGCCCCAACCATTTTGTTCCATATGAACAAGCTGCTCTTTATTTTTCCCTCCCAGGTTTCTTTTTCTGGGGTAACATACAGAAAAAAACCAGTATCTTAGATAAAATCTGGCTGATTACAAATCTAGGTTACAAACAAACTTAAAATGAGTGTTCAAGTTGCAATATTGAGCACTCGGTAGCTGAGGAGCCCTCAGAACTTGTGCTGCCTTTGCAGGCTTAATTTGCCTTTCTCCTGCCTATGGCTTATGATAATTTTTAATTACCCAATCACAGGATATCTTTTCCCACAGGATCCTTGCTCCTTTGCCACACAGGATGGACAAAGATCTCTTAACAGGTACGAAGTTAGTTTTCCTTTCTATGCTTATCCATCACCTTATCCAAAGCGAGAAGTAAATATGGATCTACTAATTAAAAGATAGATTTTACACAGCAAAAGAATTTCACTTTTTATTCATACCATATTGTAAGTAGGGCCCACCGTGGGAACAGGGAAGAGAGAAGGCAGCCGTAAAATCTGACTTTGACCAGAGTCTTAGCAACCACTTGTGCTGTAGATGGCCTCTAGACTGTTTGCCTTTAATCATTTAACTTTTTGTAAAACTGGAATGACAATATACCACTACCTGTCTGGAAAAAGTCAACCTCTTTATTTGCTTGAGAAGTGTTGCGATACGACGGCGATGGGGTCCTGTATAAACCGAGATAGGCAGCAAAACTCTGTATTTAATACATGCCTGGCACACAAATAAAATGTGAAAAATGTTTCATTTTGGTCTTTAAGTAACAGAGGGAGCCGAGGAGGAGGTAGCAGGAAGCTTAGAACTGGAAAGTGATAGCTTTGGCAATGCAGTGCAGTGATTGAAAATGACATCTTCCATACACCCAATTAAAATTCATACCTTTTAACCTTCGCCGCCATCTGAGATCTGTATCATTAAGACTGATTCAACAAGATGCCTTGATATTCTAAATTATTTGTATGCCTGGTATTCCAAATAAACATTTGTGAAATTCATTTCAAAAGATGTTAACACTCGTGAAACCCATGTGCCCCAGAGGGATTATACAAATTTCCATGTCAAATATTTGAAGCAAAGCACTTGTACAGAAACAGTGTTTTTTGTGTTTTGATGCCTTTCATTTCCATAAACTAGATTACTTTCTGAAATTACTTTCACACAGAGAACAGTTTCTATTGAATTCCAGTCAGTGAGCTCCTTGGAGTGTGATGTGAATAAAATATGACTGGGTTATGTAGCTTCCAGGATGCATATGCATCTGTGCTGTATAAGCAGGGCAAACCAAGTTTGGATTTTATCTTGAAGTGGGTTCACGCACAGAGATTTGCTGTCTTAGAGTAATTGCTAAACAACCATTTCATTTACAGCCTAACAAGGAAGCTCTCTAGATTTCTGTCTCCAGCCCCTCTACCTGGCTAACAATGACACGATCCCCCTCGGTAAGTAGAGATTTGCTGGCAGGCAGCAATTCCTGGCTCTCGGTGGTTCTTGAACGGAAAAGTTTTATCTGCCGCTTGCAAACACCAATTCTGCCAAAAAATTTGCACGCGCCCGACCCCACAAAAACAGATCGGAGTGAACGTCGCCTCCATTGTGCTTGTTTTGCCAGCCCCGTGAAATGATCAAATACCAGGTATTTAAATGGGGGACGGAAGGAGAATTTTGCCGAGGGCGCAGCTGCGAGATTAAGTGTTTTTACATCAACTACAGGCACACAATCCCCATTGTTACTTAATGCCCCCCATGCGGGTGTCTTAGGTCAGCTTCTGGGCGCGCTTCTAAAAATGAGGGCGAAATGGTAACTTTGGTGAAAAATCTGGGGTTGAGCCCTGGGTCCTCTGAGTACTCCTCAGTAAGAGCACGGCTAAGGCTGGGTGGGCTTTCTGGGCATCCAAGAGAAGCACCGTCCTGCTTGGATTTGTACTGTGTTTTGCAGTCGCTGAGTACACGGAGCTCCCTCATTTACATCAGTAGAAATTTCACATGTGGAAATTCAGGAGCCGGGTCGTCGCAGCCGAGGCTGGACGCTGGGTCTGGGCTGTTCTCTCCTGCTGTGACAGCTGTCCCTCTGCCCAAAAAGCAGATGCACGCCCTGGTTTGGGGTATGTGAAGGTCCATTTGCAGGCCAGTTTGCATTCGGTTTGCTCGTCTCGTGGTAATCCTGGGGTCATATCCCCTGACCAGCAGCAAGCAGCAGATTCCCTGCCTTTGGCCTGGAAGTGCAGGATTGTTGCGGGTTGGCTATTAGGGGTGCAGAAGAGGCGTCAGCTTGTGCAGGCAGGGCCAGGTTTTGCAAATGCCACGGCTGAAATCAACCTGCGGCTTTGAGCTGGGATGGATGTGGGCTTGTGGAAAGGAAATTTATTTTCAGCTGGCAAGAGAGGGGTGAGGTTTTTCTGCAGAGGTGAAACCACTACAGCCCCGAGTGGTGAGCGAAGGAGGAGTGAGTTACAGGGCAGGCAGAGACGTGATGATTTGAGCCACTGATTGAACTGGTCACAGCTCTGATGAAGCCATGGCTCTCTTGCATGTTGGGTTTTTTCCCCTCTTTTCAGTTTACAACAAGCCAGAAAGCTCCTGGTGTCCTTGACAAAGTCAAAACTAGGGGCAAAAGGTCTTTTTCTGCCTTTTAATGATTTATCTTTCCTCCTGTTGCACACAGATCTGGGATGCGGACTCCAGCCCAGCACTGGCTCAGGACAACAGCATCTTATTTCCCCGCGTGTCGCCTGCTGTTTTCTGCTCCCCTGTTGGCTGCGTTCAGACAGATGCTTGATGAGGAGAGCGGAGGTGAGTAAACGCTGGTACATCTCGTAGCTGAGCTCATCAGACTACAACATTCCTGTATTTAGGATGTTTTGGTAAATATGGCTTCTATGTAGCAAAAAAACCGAGTAAACATTGAAGGAGTCCATCCAGGGGAAAAAAAGCGGGCTGAAACCAGTGGCACTGAAAAGCAGAGCATCACAGAAACGTCCCAAAAGACTTCAGGCTCGATTCCCCTCTGCGGTGGCTGTTGATAGGCTTAAAGCAGTGCGGCGAATGCCCAAGGCCTGCTCCAGGCACAAGCCAAGGGGGTGGCTGCACCCACAGAGGGGAACAAGATGTCCACGGCTCCGCTGTCTGTTTGGTTTGGGCAGGGGCTGCGGAGGGAGGCTGAGAACAGGAGCAGGAAATCCAGCTCTCAGGTGTCTCCTGGCTCTGCTCCTCCTTCCGCTCCTCCCCGTGGCTGCGGTCCTTTGGCTCTGGTAGCAAAAGCTCTTTCGCATGAGTGCGGTGAAGCCCCTATTGCTCAAAAGAAACATCTGCCAGGATGTTGCTGCCGGCTCCCATCCCTGTGCCTTGGTGAGAGCTGGAGGAGGGATGCGCCACTGCGCCACGTTTCTCTGGAGGAGACCAGGAGAAAGGTCCCCGTTTTACGTGTGGCCCCCAGGGCACTCTGCAGCCACATGGGTTCCACCCTTTTCGGGCTACAAGGCTTCCTTCCCTTCCCGTCTTTTTTCCAGCAAGGACAACTGACTTGATCAGGACAAGACTCAGCTCTGCTCTTGCTCAGACACCACTCCCCAAACGCCTCGCTAACCATTCCCCAGCACACAAGGCTGACAACGCAGGGACCAAAGCGTAGGAATAAGGGGAGCAGAGTTTTGCTGGCGGAATACATGAAATACAGCCTTCCTGCCCTTTCGGAGACCCACCAGCTCCCACTGACACAGCTCACCTGAAGGAGCTGCAGGGAGAGGAATTTGTTCACTGGTTAGTGAAAGATAAAAAGCTGATTCCCAGCAATTGCCAAGGAACATCAAGCTAAGAACTAAATAGGGTAAAAAGAAATGGACTTCAATATACGCTCAGTCTTTGCTGCGTTTCTTTAATGCCAGTCTTTAGGGGCAGACTTTGCAAAAATCCCCAATTATTTTAGCTGGTTAATCTGGTCCAAAGTAGGCTGTTGGCCAGCCTGTATGCTCTACGTATGATCTGTCTTAGCTAATCTGATAAATTCCAGTTTATTCTCTGGGTAGGTCCTGCAAATCCAGGACTATTTTAATTAGAGAAGCTGGGCAGTGACAGTTTATTGGGCAGTGGAGGTAAATTCGCAAGTCCTTGGGTCAGCGCTCGCCAGAGAGGCGGGTCATTTGGGTTAACGAGTTGCCACCGCCCTAAATGATGGCTTTTCCTTCATCTCGCTGCTCTTAGGCTGTTTTTAGCCTGGTTTTACAGATGAGCAGACCTGAGAACATTACTGACCTAGGTCTTGGGCGGTGGTTCTAGCACAAAGCATTTTTTTGCTCAGTTCTTTCTGTTTTCCAGCCTTGGTTATGCTGCCTTCTGCGCCTCTTTGAACTCAAATACAAAATGAGCATTGATTTCGAAGAGAGAGGATTTGGGTCTTTAGTTTTCCCCATCTTATTTCTTTTGCAGCGGAGCCTGCTGAGAGAAAACTTCCAGCCTGTAGGTACCGCATCCCCCTTGCTTACAAGCACTTGGGCCGTGAAGATCCATGGTCAGGGGAGGCAGGACAGACAGAAGAAACCTATGGACCGTGGTTTCTTGAGAAGAAAGGTCCTGGCACCAGGAGGTAGAGCTGGGATGCTCTGCCTTCAGCCACCCACTCTTCCTCATCACAGAGCCGGCAGCTTCTGTTGCACCCGATATAGCTCCATCGTTACTGGCAAGGGCCAACCATATAAAATAAGGTCTCTTCAAGCCCCTTTGTCATTCTTTCTACCTGACAAACTTCATGTCATTAAAACTGAGGATGAGGTGCACAGAACTTCCCGATTTCCAATGCAGATCGTTTGTCAGAATGCAGAAGCTTCTGTTATTTTTCTTCAGAAGGATAAGTGAAATGTGCCTGTATCAGGACAAGAGGCTATAAACGAAGCTGAAATAATGGAAGATCACTCAAAAATTCTCCACGCTTTGGAAATATTTCCACTTGCATTTGTAACGCTGAAGAAAGTAGATTTTTGTGTAAGAAACAGGCTGCAGAATAAGGACACCCATGTCCTAGTCCTATCTCTGCCCTAAACTTACTGCAAAAAAAACCAACCCCGTCCTGCCTGGTCTCTGTTTGCTCTCCTGTGAAATGAAATTCCTTGTCCTCTTTTCCAGCAGAGCCACTTGTGAAAGGTTTTGGATTTGTGGGTGCGAGGTGCTGCTGCAGGGGTAAAAGAGCAGTCAGGGAAATGCTGGAACAGGCTTCCCAAAGAAAGTGAACGAAAACGCAGCCCAGAGCTCTGGAAGCTGCAATTCCCTGGGTAGAAAGGCGATGTCCTTGTGGGAAGGATGTGGGGGGTGCATCTTAGCCCCGTTGCCACCCCCAGGGTGGGAGCACAGAGCCACGCTTGCTCCTCAGCCCATGTCTCAAAAACCTGTATTTTAAGGAAAGACGAAGGGGAGCTGGGGTTTGTTTTTCTCTCCTGACTTTGTCCCAGTGCTGGGGTATTTTGCTGATGCGGTGGAGGACGCTAACACCTTGATGGGCCCCATCTGTTCCAGCGAGGAGAGTACAGCTGAATGCTCCGAGGGTGCCTGGGTGCAGCTTGGGAACGCTCCTTGCTTTATCCATGGTGAAGCGGTTGGCATCAGCCTTAGCTCCCTGGCACCCGGAGGGGGGAAATCCTGAGGTAAATTCGAGTAGACGTGATGTTAGAAAAGAACTAACCGTTAGGGCAAGCCGGGGTCGCCAGGTCTCCCAGCAGGGACAGGTGCCTGCCACTCGGCGCTTGGCCGGCAGCCAGGGACTTAGCGGTGGGACTCATGCCAGTCACGCAGGAAGAGCAGACACAAGGCTGGATCCGCCGCCGCTCCGCTCCACCGCAGACAATAAGGAGCATCCTTTGCTCCCCCTGCCTTTCCCCGTGCGGGCGTTGTTTGTTTGTGTGCCAGCGCGGGGCGGCTGGTGCCCAGGTTTCTAGGTGGCATCTCCAGGGCCGGCAACGCCAGCACTGAGGATGCCGGAAGATGCTGCGAAGCCGGCGGTGATCCTTCACGATGCTGCCGCAGCCCGGGGGATATTCCGCACGTCCCCGTCTGGCGAAGGGGGTGGGGGCGGCAGGAGGAGAGCGAAAACGGGCCTCCAAAGTCAGAAGTGATTCCTGCGGCTATCTGCACGTACAAACCCGTATTTGCATATGCAAGTATCCAGCTGTGCGTTCAGGCGTTCGCTTATGCCAAAGCAGAGCCAGGCGTGCGCATGTTTAATGGATCCTGCTCAGAGCTCGCTCCCTGGAATCACGGTCGCTGCTTCCATACCTCATCATGGGAAGCACGTGAAGTATCTGAAAATCTAGCTGGCGCGTCACGTGATAACTGGAAGCTTTTTCTCTAGCCCCGTATTTTTGTGGCTGTTTGTTTGCCATCTTTCGAATGTACTTCCAGTACATTCTTTTTCGTAGAAAACACTGACTATATTTTTGCCACACAGCACCGAGCATCTCTGTGAGCGCTCTGAAAGTTGCACCCTAGGTATTTCAGAATGGTGCGGGCGAAGAGAAGGCGAGTCCGTGCAAGTCGCAACGAAAAAAATATTTTTTTTTCTCTTCCTACCACTGCTTTTCCCCCTTCTCCGCCTTCCCTTCTCTCATCTGCTAAATGAGATGTTTCCACAGTTTCATGCAACGCAGGATGGCAGGGGGAGAGCTTGGCAGCCGTGGGAGCGAATGACTTACAACCAAAGGACAGCTTGAAAGGCAAACGTGCGATTCACTGAACGTCTGGCAATCCAGAGTCCGTCAGCGGCCCTTTCCGACTGGCAGCTGAGGAGCACTGGACAGGCCCTTAAATAACACACATTTTGCCTTAGCGTAGCAGCTGACCATGCTGACTTCTGTCGTCTCTTACATCTTCTCCTATTTTCTTTTGCATTTTCCACGTGTGTTGTTCTGCTGATCCCAGTTCTGAGGGGAAGCGCAGCAATACAGCTGCTGTGCATTTCTTTGTTATTTCTTTTCCTGCCTTGGCACCTGTAGCCACTGTAACTAAGCACTTTACAGTAATCTTAAAAGCCTTCCAAAAATACTGTGACTCATTAAAACTGACTCAATAATAAAATCGATGGCAGCCTTCTATCCCTTCTGGAAAACTCATCTGCCCTGCAGTTCCAGACAAAAATAAACTAGATATAGTTTTAGGTTTGGGGTTTTTTTTTTCCCCAAAGCTTGACTGAAGAGATAAATGAAGTTTTACTTGATGTCAGGGCTGCCAGACTTTGAATTTATAGGTGTTATCCCTGTGCACACCTATACTGTTTCTATACCTTTTCTCTATTGTCAGTCCTAAATCCAAGATTGTGGAGTTTGAGAAAAGCACCGAGCCAGTGTTGTAGGAAATATTGAATAAAAGGGAATGATAAGGAACAGCTTTGTCACAGCAGCATTTACTAGACAAAGAGCTGCAGTCTCTGCAGGTGGAATGTGCACAACCACACGTGTCATCCGTAAGTGTGCTTGCTCCAGGCAGAGACACAAGCCTGGAAAGCATCGGGACAAGCGGCTGGTGCCTTCAGCTCTACTCCTGCTCCACCCTATGACCTGTGGGGTGAACGTAAGCCGGTGGCTAGTAATACGTCTACACAGCATGGTAAGGAAGAGGAATGAGAGTAATCAATATTTCGTGACCCACGCACGCCTCTCCTCCATGTTGCCAAGCCGTCGGCAAGGCACAAAGCATCTGCAGCGTGCTAAGAAAGAGCTGGTCTTACGGTGTCTGCTGATGGACTTAGACGTGGCAAGCTTAGCTCTGCTGGGGCCCGGCCGGTCTGCCCCCACAGATGCACGGGCTGGAGGTGCTGCACTCTCCGTCTGCAAGACGGGGTGAGCACAGCCTGGATCTGCCTCCCAGCAGAAAAAGCAGCTCCCGCCGCGGCTTCCCTGGTAGCGTGGCCACAGCTCGGGTCTGCACACCTGGGTGCACCAGCGGAACAGGATCGCGCTGCTGACCTCCTTAGCAGAGATCTTCGAGATCAACAGAGAAAATGTTCTGTCTAAGAGCTGGAGATTATCTGGTTTAGAGTGTCTCTTTCTGCAGTCCAGAGGGGATGGAGTAATTTTAAATCTTTTTTTATTTTTTTGTGCAAAGAAGAAACCAGAAGATTATTTTCTTTCTTCGATGTCCTAAAATTCCTTAGGGCTGCTTATCTCCAATTGTGCTTGTCAAATACGCCCTTCTGCTACGCACTCTTCAGGGGGAATGCATTTAAGAGCTTAGAAGATCCAGCCAGGAGAGGGGACTGGTGCCCATATGACTTATGTGACGAATGCACACGCAGTGAGACAATACCTACAACGGTGGGCTGAGAAAGACCTGTGCTACTCATAAAACCAAAGAATGAGGCTCAAATGGCTTTTAGGAAGCTATGTAGCCCATCTCCCAGCCCCAGTACCCAAGAAAACCAAAACCACTCCTGATGGCTATTTCCCTAACCTGTTCTTAAAAATCTCCAGTTTAGAAGAAACTGTACCACCACCAGCCTAGTTCACCGCTTCTCATCTTGCATTATGCAGAGATTTTCCTACTGCCTAATTCATATTTTCCTTTGTATCTTAATCCTGTTTCTTCTTGTCCTGTCCAAGCAGAAATACACAGCAGAGTGGTCCCTTCTACAAACTGCACAAAAAATTCCTTGCATGGGACTGAGGTAATGTCAGTCACAGACCCGAATTCCAAAGGGTATGTAAAATAGCACTTCAACACTGACATGTTTTTCTGGAAAAAAAAGAACTCAATTCCTCCTCTCTACATTTTTAGCAGCTCTTACACTTGGACTCTAGCCTCCTACCCACCTCCCAAATATCTGATTTGCCTTGTCAGCCAGCAGGCAGGTCTAGGTCCCCTGCCCTTGACTTCAGTGAAGCTGATCCAAAGTGTTAGCTGAGATTTCTAGAGCTGAAAAATCCTCCCGAAAAGTTGAGCAGGGAGTAATGCCTTGATCCAACAGTAAACTCAGGTGCTGAGGCTGCCAATAGTCTCTATTACTGCTGCAGGCTGTAAGCAATTAGAAAACGCCTACCATCAAAATGAGCATTTTTAGTAGTAAACTTTGTGCCATGAAGACAAATGTGGAAATCACAAGACCTAATTACATCTAATTGCCAATCCATGGGAAACACTCCAGTGAACTGGCACTCTGCAAAGGGAGGAGACAAGCAGCATTGTTTTAAAACACAAATTTACCAAACATGTAATTAGCTAAATACCCACACACTCTTCTAGCCACTTGTTTTACTCTGAATCAGAGCTCCTCTGAGTGCTGAACATGGGGAAGGCATCCTCAAAAGGCAACTGCTTCTTTGTTGAAAGGGTTTCAAAGGACCGTGTTAGCAGGTAAAGATCAAATCTAAATATACTTTATGATTTCCTCAAAGGTTGCCTTGAGTCACTGGTTTTCTGTGGGCATTTCCAGGCTCCATCCATGTGTTGTCATTAACAGGAAAGCTCATCAAGAGCCCTCCTAGCAATTTTCAGGGAGCAGCTCGTTTCCAAGTGATGGAGGATCTCCTTCCCGTTGGTGGAGTGTTCAGGGACGTGCCATGAGCATGTTATTTACCTTGGTTCTCCACGTGGCTTACAAGCTTTGAAACATTTGTTGTTTCAAACGCACTTTGCCCAAAGTGGGATTGACCCGCACAGCGCTTTGAGCCGAAATATCAGGCTCAAAGGATTAAAATGGTCTTTTTTCCCAACAAGGCCATGGGGAGGCCAAGATATTACAAGGCATCTGATTTCCTTTAAGGCAACAGCTGGGTAGAGCCGTCTTTCCAAAGTGTTATTCCGCTATGGCCTGTGCTCTGCCAGCCCCGCTCTGTGCTGGAACCTGGTACACAATCTCGCTGCAGCATCCCTGCTCATCTAAATGTTCTAATAATGCAGTGTGGCTGCATCTCCAGCGTCCTCCATAAGTAAGAGCTGTGGTGCCTCAGTTTCCCCATCTGTGAGGGACATGGTGCTATTTAGAGGTTTACTGATAACAAATAGAGCCCAAAAAGCTCCACAGTGAGCAAAGTGTGGTTTGTCTTCCCATCTTTTCTCATCTTCATGTCCCTCTGTTTTCTCTTCAGGCTCAGCCACAGCAATCCTGTGGTGACACTTCCTTGGAGAAGCTACCACCAAGTGCAGGTGAGAGGACTGAAACTGGGCATGAATGCCCTTTCTTTTTTTCCTTTTCTTTTTTCTTTTTTTTTTTTTTAAATCTTAGCAGCTCCATTCCCTGTATGGCACAGTTACATCTGGCTGGTTTTGCTCATTTTCAGTTTAATGTAAATACCAGCCCTGGAAGTCATTTGGGAAGCTTGCATATGCTAATAATTTGTGGCAGAATTATTATTATTTTTTTACATTAAACAATAATATTGATATTTTCAAACTTTGCATGCCAAACAGTGAAATTGAATTAAGTATTGTTTAAAATAACAATAATATAAATTTGTTTTAAATGAATTTAGTGTCATTTCATTGTTTGAAATGTAATGTGGGAAAATATTACTGCTGGGGCAAGAGTAAATATCTAAGTCTATTAATTTTATTGAAGTAGTGGATAGATCCACATGAACTATTTCTCTGTGTGTTTGGTTAATATTTTATTGAAAATTGGTGTTAGCTCTAACTAATGAAAATCCAAACTCACTTCACATATGAAGGTGTAAAATGCATCCAACAACTTAATAACCCATTAACTCCAATGGATTTTTTTTATGCTAAAATTTAAAAAAAAGGTGTTTCTAAGAGATGTATAAAAAGTAGAAATAGCCAGTACAGTCAGCCCTTGCTCTGAATGAACAGGGAAGGATAAGGAGGATGTGCAACCAGGATCCCTCATTGTCCAGAAGTTGCCAGCAGCAGTTGTTTGAAAGGACGGTGCAAGAAAGCCCAAAGAGATGATAATGACATGAATGTGTACTTCTTAAATATAACGCTTTTCATGCGTCAACGTTGGAGCATTTTGCAAAGGGCAGTGCAGTTAGCTCCATGTTACAGGTGGTGAAACTGAAGCATGAAGTAGGGACGTTATTTGCCTGGGCTCACCCTGTCAGTGGCCAGGGGTAGATCCACGAGCAAATCCCCGTCTCTTGACAGCTAATCCAGTGCCTAAGCCAAGATGGTCTCCTGCTTCAGGAAAATGCTTCCTTTGTAGGTAGCACTTGAGCACATGTTAAAGTCAAGGGGACTTAAACGTCTGCTCGAAGTTAAGCCTATACTTAAGTACTTTCCAAACAGAGGGTAAACTTAAACCCAAGTTAAAGCGCTTTCCTGAATCCGGGCAAAATCTGTCCAAAGCGCTTGATTCTTCTAACTGCCATAATTAATGGTGTGGAGAAGTTGAATTCTGGAGATTCCTCTCTCTTTCCATCTCTTGGTTTCTTATTAGGTTTTTCAGAACAAAGAGGATGTAAGGAGGCTGTTTCAGTTTTTTATCAGTCCTCCTAATTCTAGCTCTGCATGTTCTTATCTTGATGAAATTTCAGTGTTTATTATTACTGTTTTACTGTGGATCCTGCTACGCTTGAGACTTGCACACTTTCACGATGCTTGAGACTTGCATGTTTTTCGTAATTATCAAACCTCAAATCTGTGTAATGTGAATAAATGAATTTGTTAGGAGAGGACCAAACAGCCTCAACCACACAGTGAAAAATAACAGGAAGCCTAAAAGAGTATCATGTTGGGTTTGTTGACTTTAGCAAAACCACTTCCTCGCTGCTGTGTATTTCTGAAGTTATGAAATTGCAGTCATGGCAGATCAGAGCACGTATCTTGTTTGACAGAAGTGAGGGTGAATATCAAAGTGGTATTCTTCCTTCCAGCAAATTAAAACTGCAGGGTTTACACGGTGCTCCACTCAAGAATCCCATCAGAAGGCAACTAATTTCTGTGTAACACCGATAACAGTTCAGTCGTGCCAGTGCAGACTTGAAGAGAGACATGTGCAGCCTCAATCACAGAGGCAGACAATTTGATCTGTGGGACGATCATAGAGCAGAAGAGTTGTTACCTCTTAGCCTGGGTTCAAAATCTCCACTGGTGCTTGGGGTATTGCCTAGGTTTCAACCAGGGGCAATAAAAAGCAGCAGTCTGTACATCAGAGCCCAGGCCAACAAAGCCTCACACCTTCCCCGTTACTGCAAAGCTGCCTAGAGCTTGCGTCTACAACCATTCAGGATTCATCTCGCCCTTAACTGAGTAGCTAGTTAACAAATGTTAACACAGTTAATAGTTTCAGCCCTCCTGTAAGAAAGGCAAACAGAAGGTCCCCAAACTGTACCTACGTTTTCATGGCCGGCAGTAACTCATGCTGACGTCTAAAGCAGGTGAGATTAGTAGGGCAGGACAACTCAAGGGTTTGGGCATGTAGAATGCTGGCAATTTCTTTAAAAGAAGGTGTAGACATTATCTGGAATTTGCGTTGCTCACCGGTGAGTAGGGATTTAGACCTGAGCAGATAAATAATAGCCTTGAAAAGGGTGTATGGAGTGAAATGGAACATGCTAGCAGTGGAAGAAGGGGTAGATCAGGTAAAGAAGTGATGTCTTGAAGGTTAGGAGATGAAGGTCTGAAGTGAGGGTATGAAACTGAGGGGATCTTGTACAGTAAGGAGAAGAAAGAGTAAAAGGCTCACTAGCCATATAAATGAAAATAAAAAGAATGAATGGGTCTGCCACGCAATAAGCATGGGTTATGAATTCGTTATGTGTCATCCAGACATTGAAGGGGCACTTCCTCAGCTTTCCCTAGGGATGAAGATGGCTAATGGGAATGAGTGACTAGAACTGGAGAGGGTCATGTGCAACATGCAGAACTCCAAGCGCTTCATGTGTTCAAGTCTGTAAGGATCAGATCAGTCCCGGGAGAGAGAAGGAACTGACACATGAAATCGCCATCCCTGTAGCAAAGATTCGCAATAAACTGCTCAAAGCCTGAGTACTGTGCCCTGAGCATTTGCCTGGGAAGTAGCAAACACGGTACCTGTAATAAAGGATGGAGCAGCTGTTGAAAAGTGATTAGGGAAACTCCTGGCTGTACCTCAATACTATGCAGTGCTTTAGAGCAGCTTTTAGAATAACTGAACATGTGAAGGCACGTGGAAAACAGGATAAATGCAAGGTGGGTTTGTGAGAGAGAGGTTGTGCCGTGCTTCGTGGGGAGCTTTCTGTGAGCAGAAGTCGAGACCAGTGTGATGCCCCTGTCTGACTGGCTTGCTCTGAAGAATTGAATATATTGTGCTGTACTGGGAGTTTGTGATGATGGTAGAGAAGGTGAGGATTAAAACCAGTGTTCTGTCATGGGGCAAAGAGTGGTCAGAGGGGCAAGGATGGGAGGTGACTTGGGAAGAGGAAATGAGAAACTGGGAAGTGGTTATGGAGTTGCTTAGGTTAATGAAATACACTGCTGATAGAAAATTTGGGAACACTGTTGGTTTGGATCAACTTACAGAATTTGGGTATTGTAAAGTACAAAGTCAATGCACATTGGGACCAATAACAGAAGTTGCTGCTTTAAATCCTGGACTCTTCAGCTTGAAAGACAGACGTAGCGAAAGACTCTGTTAAATGCTTAGGGAATGAAGATGGGCCACTATGCAACCTGGCTGTGAACAGAATAACCACAATCCTAGAATATATCCATTTTATTGCAGAACTATAGTAATGTTAATATTGTTGGAGAAGACACGAAGGAAAACCTGAGCGGGACAGTTGTGGTTACCCATGTTTAAGATTCAGACTGGCGGGGTTACTGGGGTGACTGGGGAAATGGAGAACCTCTTCTATGAAAGAAGGCTGAAAGAGCAGGGCTTGTTCAGCCTAATAACATGAAGGCTGGGAAGAGATAGGCCTGCTCTCCAGAAAAGCATCGGGGGGGTAAACACTAGGGAGGGATAAGAGCTATATAAGCTGAAATGCTGGCACAAGAACAAATAGGCAGGGACTGGCTCTGAATAAATCATGGCTGGAAGTTAGAGGGAAGCTTTTAACTGACAGAGGAAAGGGGCTCTGCAGCAGACCCCATCCGTGTGATGGGGACAAAAAAATTCAGTAGTTTTTAAGATGGTGTTTGATAAACCAATGAAACCTGTGCAGTTTTGTTCCCTGTGGTGTAAAGAGCCAGACCCAATGACTTGGAAGAGCCCTTCAAACTCTGTAGTGAATTTCACATGCTAAGTTGCGTGTGACAGGTAACGCGTGTTGGAGTAATAGTTTCAGGCTCTCTGCAGCCTCTGGCAAGCCCTGGCAGTATCAGCACAGTAGGAGGGTGGAGCAGGGCAGGAATCGGTTCCTGTTCACGGCTACAGGCAACGTAACTGCCTACATTGTCACTGAGAGCAAGGGTGCTTGTGCTGTGCTGGAGCCCAGTGTTTCTTGTCTTCTCCAACAGAGGATTCCGGCATCATCCGTGGTGCCCGTCCTCAGAACTGTGACTCTCCCCGTGATTAGATAGCAGGAGCTGAATCCCACCAGTCAGCACAGCATCTGGAAATTGTCACCTGAAATACTCTGTTCTGCAACACTTTCTTGGCCCTGGTAAGTCCAGCAGATAATTGAGGCAGGTTAGAAATGGATGTTATCATGAAAGGCTGCAGTCTAACTGTGGCATATTTAAGTTTTCCTGTACCCTACAAACGTTCCCAAGTACCCTACAGATGTTTTTAGCCCCGCAGAGAGTGTTTCTCAAAGAAAACCCTCCCGAGACTGCGTGAATTCTGCAATCTGCTGTATTCCAAAATGATCAATTAAAACACTAAGTTTGCATAAGGTAAAGATAATCTGATGCAAACCACCTGAAGGTCACAGAGCCTGAATATAAGGTCACCAAAGGTTCTCTAGGTTCATGTCATCAGGTGGAAGAATAACGATGGATGTGTTTTGACAATGTTTATGTTTAATTTAACAATTAACACTGGCCTCACCTATTGATCTTTAAGCAAACATTCGTTACGGTGCACAATGACATTGTAGTTAGCAACTTCGGATTGTATTAGTGGCAGTTTCAGCTGAGCTGCATTAAGAAATGCTAATTGCAACAGTCTTGGGGAAGGAAAACTGAAACAAAAGGATAGCCACGCGTCTTTGATGAATGTCCCTGCTCTGGGCAGAAATGCCATTAACAGAGGCCTTAGAGGGGAAACAGCTCTTTTCTTTTTCCCACTTGGGTGATACATAGTTAAGTCTTATCTCGTTGCCAGCTCTGACCGAGATTGATCATTTTTTAATTTACCAACCATGATTTAACCCACTTTCACACTGATGTGAATATTACCAGTCTTCAGCTTTCATTATTCCGGTGTAGGAGCGTGAAAGTTTGCTGGCAGAGAGCAGTGAGGACCCTGAACGGGCAAGCACTGTAAGAAATTCAAAGTACAGCTTCCGGCCAGCCTATGGACGGAGAATTACTACATGCAAGGCCCTGCTCTCTTATTGTCAGTACTATCTGTACTCCGGGAGAGCTCAGAGGTGGAGTCCAAAGCCATTTGCTGCCTCCGTCTCCAAATATGCATGTCCACCTCCTCGCTTGTGCCCACTCCGGAGTTCTTATAGCTCTGCAATGAATTGTACCTTAGCCCTGGAAATAATTACAATTGGAGCATATCAACCAATATGAAGGAAGAGGAAAAATGCAGCCCTGTCCTTCACTGGCAGCCGTGCTGTTGTAGATTGCCTTAAACCAGCCCTGAAACCATACCCGAGAGGCTGTGCTGTGTGTGCTTCGCACCGCCAAAGCGAGAGGAGCTCCCTGGGCAGGTTTCAGGTGAAGGAGTTAGGAGGCTTGGCAAAGGGCAGGAGGAATCGAACTACAGAATTGAGGCGATGCATCTGGCCACACAGAACATCAGTGGGGCAGGCAAGAGAGAAGCAGAGCCCGCTATTTAGCAGTCTCAGCTCAGTGACTGTATCCTAAAAGTGTTAACCATTTTCAAAAGTCACGAGCATTGGTTGTGTCTCCTCTGGACCCATGATGGCAAATGACTGAGTTAACATTTTTTAGCAAGTTACCCCTCATCTGCTGAACCATCGCGATGGCTTCTGCGAAAGAAATGGAGCTAGATGGGATTGCACTGGAGGGCTAGGAGGTGATGTAGTGGTTGGAGAGCAAGACGACGTGTGTGATAAATCAAGGAAAGAATTTTGAACAAGCTGGAAGAGAAGGAGAGGAACTAGAAAGAATGGAAATTCAGGTAGGCGACAGGAGAGGCAATCAGAATAGAAATTGACATTTTGGCAAGGGAGTGAGTGAGGAAAGGGCTGACTTGAAAGCCTTCTCTAGAAGCTTCCTAATCTATTTTTATAACCTTCCCCTGACCCCTTTTTCCTCGTGTCCTCAATTATTTGGGGTAAGCATTGTCCCTATCTTTGTTAGCTCATCTATATGTGCATGCACCCTAATGACATGGGTGAGCTACTTAATCCTAGTCTGTCAGTGTCATCCTGGATTAATTTACTCCCTGTTCAGCACTGACTGTCACTTGGATGAGTGTCTCTTGTACCTTTTCTTTCCTTCTGCTCTTTTCTTCCCCTTTGGTCATGCCTTTGGCAAAAGGCCCCATAGCCGAAATGCCCCCTGTGACATTCCACCAGATCCCCCCCATCCACACTAAATACCGCAGACATGCCTGCTTTGTCTGCTANGACCTTGTGGATTAATGTATAGTACGGGACTGTAAGCTTTCTTGAAGGCTGGCTGAATTGTGTCCTCAGCTCCCCATCTGTCGACATCGTCCCTTATTGCCTTCTGCACAGTGACACAGACACAGCTGAGACTTCATAGGAAGCAGATGAAAGAGATGGGTTTGGGGTTTTTTTTTCCTTTTTCTTTTATAATTTTTGACAGAGAGTTTCCAGTTTGGCAACTGGTCTCTAGTAGTGTCTTCCTTGTGGGTGTCTTGTTTAATCAAGGGATTGCAAAGTCTGAATACTAATCAGCTCTATTTAAGGAAGTTGGAGGCAGGAGATGTGTAATTGCTGTGATAATGTGGAAACTTAGGTTTAGTCCAAGGTGTCTAGTTTGTGTGGCTGAAACCTAAAAGCTAAATATTTTGGAAAAGACAACAGAAGAGAAGGTGAGACTATAGGATGAATAACTGGGAAAAAGCTTCACATTCTGGGTATTTTAGGGTCTCTTCCAAAGCTAGATTGGGGAAAGCCTTTCCAAAGGTACCTGGGGAGCAAAGCCCTCCCTTTGGCCAGATGTAACTCCCTGTGAAAACGCACAGTAAACAAGGGACTACCAAAGATACTGGGGAGCTCATCCTTTGGCAAGAAAGAGGGAGCATCCCATGGAAACAAAAGGTTAATGACAACCAGAAGAGCAGGTATCCCCATGCAGGGTACCTGTTTTGTGAGGGATGGCTTGTGTGATGGGGAAAAGCCGTGGGTGCCCAAACTCATGACCAGGGTGTCAACACAAGGCAGTCCCACATAGTGGTGGTTATTCACATTGGGTGTGTGGGGCACTTTCTAGTGGCTTGTGGTTTCAGATCCTTTTTTCCTTATGTCACCGTTTCTCCACAGAGCACGGGCTGGAGGTGTGCAGAGAGCTGGCTTCCCTCTTTTGTTTCCAGCCTCTTACTTTGCATTAAAAGATGATGAAAAGCTGCTTGAAAATACGTTTAGCATTTTCCTTGCAGTCAGCTTTGTAGCATGACTACCGTGTGCTTTGGTGCAAAGAATTACATATTGCTCTCCCTGAATGTTTACTTTTCCATTTCTCCCCGCTCATATGCTGGGATCTGCTGCCCCCCCTGCCAAACACACACAATCTACAGCTCCACATGCTATTGTCCATTTATGAATTCCATAACTGGGTTGTTCTTCCCAGAAACAGCTGTTTTGTCGTTGGGTATTTGAAATAGGAAGGAAGGTGATTGGCAGTCCTGCCTCCATCTGTTTAAATGGGAATGGCATTGGAGTTTTCCAGGGGTCAGACAGACTCATCCAGACCAGGTATAAATCAGCCTGGCTCCATTTTGAAGCCCACAGAATTGAGCTGGTTTACAATAGACAGGAGCGTCATCACTCTCTGCTGAGAGTTAGAAAATGCCGTTGAAACCATCAGGAAGACTGTGCTGTTAAGGAAGGGAAGTGCAAGGAGCAGGTTCAAACCTCAGATCCCTCGTCACCTGTCTGTACAAGACATGGACCAACAGCAGAGGCCACCAAGGTGATGAGGAGCCTGTGGTACAGGGTGTGCACAGAGAAACTGAGCATCCTGGGTCTGTTCAGCCAGAGGAAGGGAAAGCTAAGAAGGGATCTACAGCCTGGCTTCAATGAATTATTGGCCATAGAGGAGAAAGAGATAGACAATATTCTTGGAGACACACTGCAGAAAAACAAGAGGCAACAGCCACAAATTGCATCATGGAAAATTCCAGTTAGATATTAAGAAAAAATTCTCCAGATGAGGGTAGACCGGAACAGGGGATCAGGAAGTTGTAGGATCTCTGAGCTCCTACAAGATCTTTGAGATGAGTGTTTAGTCCCTGACTGTTTTTTATTTAAGTTTAGACATAGCCATAGAAAACGGTGGCTGTGAAACAGAGAAATGGCCTCTCAATAGAGATAGTTCCTACTGTTCATTGAAAAATAGAATTTCTGTCCCATGGGAAATTCTGGTATTTTCATATTTGTTTTCATCTCAAATTGGAACACATAGTTCCTAAAAAGAATTGATTTGCAAATGTCAGAGTATTTCATGTTGACATTTTGAGCTAAAATTAAATATTTTTGCTTGAATCGGGTCATCATTTGCTTCTGCCTGAACAGCCTCTTGCTTACAGGAGCTGCAGCTCTACGTTTCCTGTGATCCCAGGAAAGCCCACCACTGGCTAAACTATATCTACCATCATATGCCCTTATTTCCTCCAGCATTTCCCGGGGGAATCGTGAGTCTGCCAGCACGCTATGTGCTGGCTCAGGTAGAGGTAAGACAGAACAAGAACCACCATTTTTCCGACTGGAACATTTTTAGGAGAGGTTTATTCCCTGTGTGGAAAATCTTGGTTTGTGCGAACTCTCGTTTTTCTGAAGGAAAAGTAGTTCATTTCCACTTTTTTTCTACGGGAAAATGTTCAATCAATCCAACACGCAGCAAATAGGTTCACGTGTGTATGTGTGTGCGAAGGTGCTTCTTTTCTGCTACAACAAATGCCATGTTCTGGTCTCACTTCCCACATGGGAGCTCAGACTTTCCCCCACTAGTTTCAGTGGAGCTAATCCAGTCGCAGTGACATAGTTAGGACTAAATTTGGCCCAAAGAAGAGGTTTATTATCTTTAATAATAACACCGAGATGGAGCCACCGCTGGTATGAACCCAGGAGATCAGTGGAATTTGGATGACTTATACCTGCCAAGGGTCAGCCCCAGAAATATTAATAGCTCACTACCCATAGTGCTTACAAATGTATTTACAGTCCGTTTCCAGTGCTGCTTTGGGCAGAAGACAGCACATTTGCAGGCTTGCTTACTTAGTCTGGCGGGAAGGGTTTTTCACACTTTCTGCCCTGTTAGCGGCATCCGCGGTAGATCTCCTCTCCCGTTCCTTTTCTCTCAGCCAAGGCTGTTTGTCTAAAGCCTCTGCAGTATCTACCTGCAGATCTCCTGTTGCCTCTGCGCTCTAAACTGTGTGTTCTGCAAAATCAGTGTGAGCTGAACACAGGCATCCGAGGAACATAATTTGGGCTTAGAATTTGTAGCACATTAGGAGCATGCTAATTGCCTATGGTGACATCCAGCTGACAGCTGATTTGATGGTAACTATGCTCTCATTCCTGTTTAAAATTCTATCTCCTAAATAAATGAGCGATGGGATCGATAGCCTCGCTTTGTTAACAGGAGGGCTGTGGTGCACCACTGTGATTTTGACTTCACTGTTTTCTTTGCCAAGTAATTATGACAAAAATGACATACCAGGTGATCTTTGCTTGTTCCTGAGACACTTTTAACACCATCTCTCAGGCACTTTTCCCACAACCAATGGCTTTTGTTTTTTGCTTCTCTGGTTTCCTGTTCATTACATTTGTTGACAAGTGCTCGGATGAATTCATCTAAGTTGCATCCTTGTTTTTTCCTTGCCTGGCTGGGACGTTTCCTTCTGCATGCCAGGGTGGGCATTTAGAAATATAGCTCCCTTGATTGCTTGCACAAATGTTTGCTGATGAAGGTATCTACACAGCGAGAAAATGTCAATCAACTTAATTGCATGTGCAAATTCCACTCTGCATGTGTAAACACAGGATCTGTGTGTAGTTTAAGTATCTGTACTGGGAAATGGGGCTTTGCTACCTTTTAAATACTTTTGTTAAGAATTCCCTTTAAGTCCTGCGAGGTGTCTGAAATAGATGTTTCGCCTTGTGATGTTCAGGCCTCAGGGAGATTTGAAACCCATTAAAGGGGAACTGGTGGACTCTGCTACAGCTGGAGGTGCTTGCACACAGGTTCCCTCTGATGGAGACGGCAGAAAGAACCCCGAGTGGCTCTGACTCTCAGTCCAGCATCTTGGAAATATAAATTCAGCAGTGCCTTAAATCCAAAGCTTGTCCCGTTCTGCCCTGGCAAGTAGGGGTGCGTATTTCTTTCTGTCAACGCTGCGATGGATGAAGTAAGCATCAGCAAAAATGTTAAGATGAATTAAGGCAACAGTGATGTCTTCCATCAGGTAGGGCTGGGTGTCACATCCCTCACACAGCCCTGGGCTTGTGAGCACACGAGATGGAGGGTTAGGAAGGGTTAATGACACATTTACATGACTGAGAAGAAACAACTACGGGAAATGCCCAGTTTACTCAGTAAAGAGCAAAAAGATGTGGATTGGAAGGCTCAGGGGAACAAAAGACTCACAGATAACTTGAAGCTGTACATGCAGAAGAGAGAACATCTATTTTAGTAGCCTGCTAAAATCGGGGACCTTGTATCTATATGGTCAAATCTCTGCATAGTTGGTCAACCTGGTCATCATAAAAGAAGTTCAGTGAATTTCTCTCTCTGCAATCTTTGGATGAGATTTTCTTACTTTGCTCCAGCACTTTCCATGGGAACTTCTCTATTAAATCAAAGCAGACGTCCCTCTAGCCCTCTATCTGATAGTAGCCAGCACCACTCGCTTCAGACTTAGGTGAAGCAAATCCAGCAATGGGAAGCTAAGGAATAATTTGCTGTAGATAAAGTTACTTTGCTCAGAGGTTATCTTCAGCCACAAAGCAGAAGGCTTGCTATCTGATCCCAAGCAGCATGCATCTTTACTTACCACTCCGCAGGAGAATAAGATCTCCCCATTGTTCCTGGTCATGGTTTCCAAAATCTATGTTTTCTACAGGACGGATGTACCTTGTCCCTAGATGGAGCTGTATGTCACCGGTGTGCCAGGTATGGGACCAGCAATGCCAGACCCTGTGTTTCACAGCTTATTGTCAGGATTATTGCTAGTTGCTGCCTGTTGGTCTCCCTGGTGCTCAGTTCTGCCTCTGCTTGTGCTTTTTCTAAGGATGTTTGTGCTGGAAACAAAAGAAAAGCAAAAGAAAATGATTGTGTAACCCCCAGTACAGGAATCTGATTAGGAACAGGCACAGCATTTCAAAGAGCCCTGGGAGAGGTAGGGGCAAATTTTCTGTACGAGTTACTTTGAAAATTGTCATGCATTATATTGCCATAAAATAACAATCAGGAGCTGGAAGAACAAGGATTATTCCCATGAAAAGCCACTTCTCCCAAACGGCAGGACTGCATTAAACCAGTTGTGTACCTAATATTTCATTAGAAATAATATCGTTACTAACAGATGTCCATTTTCAGCAGAGCAAATGTAGATGGGATTTTATTGTTTCTCACTTCCACATAAATGGATCTTGGATGGTGGTAGCCCTGATTATGAAAAGCTGCAATTAAATGTTAAAGTCATAAAGCTCAGGTTATCCATCTTCCCTAGAAACTTGTGTTTCTTCCAAAGAGCAGGCAAAGAGAAATGCCAGCTTTTTAAAGTGCTAACCTGCTGCAGTTTTGGAGTTGTTTTCTAGGTTGTCTCTGCCTTCTTTTCAGATCCATGCAAACAAACCTGCAGATTAGCGTGTCTGCGTGTGTGTATGTGTGTGCGCGCGAGTAACCCAATTTCTGCCTTTCGTACTTGGCCCAGATTAGAGGCCAAGCCCTGCAATGTGGTGGCAAAACATCCAAACTGGAGTGGGGGCTTAGTTTTTCTGTATTTGATGTAACAGGTAGATAGAAACGTTCCCTCACGGGAACAGGTTTATTTGGTGCAGCTCTATCATTTCCTTTATTTACTGATAGTCACAGTCTTATTTTGATGCAAAGTCTGCCTGCCTCCCCCATCCCCCTTCCCCTCCCGCCTTCCCTAGAAGTGACATGATCAAAAGCTATTTCTTCTTCAGAGTGATTTCCAGTAACCTCCAGAGCAGTTTTTTTAATTAAATAAACCTCATCTTGTCTAGCTTTCTGGTCAGCATTTTGAACCCCCTGCAGATGGGTCTGAAGGATTAACAGCAAATCCTCCTCGACCCAGCTCAAGCAGATGGGCGGCATGTGTCTGATAAATACTAGGACAAGGTCTGCTTCCTCGTGTTTCCAACAGATAGACGGTATACCCTGTAAATTAAATTTAAAATGGTGGCCCTTTCAACCCTTAGAATAGCAGAGGAAAAGGAATACAAATGATATGAATTTCCTATTTCTAGCACATTGTCACCTCATGACCACTGAGTCAGACATCACCTGTTGGGCAAGTGGTACCTCCAGGGAAGGCTGGGTCAGTAAAATGCTGAACTTACCGAGAGCACAATGTGTGTGAGCCCCCAAGTGTGTCTGCAGCATCTCCTTGCTGATGGCTTTTATTTGCATATCAGTTTGCAGAGTATCCTCTTTCCAAATGAATGTCTTTGACGTTGGCGCCCATACAGCCCTTGCAGTAGGAGGCAAACTCCAGGTCCTGGGTGTGCAGAGAGGTAAAAGCCTCTGCCGTGTGCAATGTGCTCAGTTCCCTGAGCAGAGAACGGGCCATTTTCCCCAGCTATTCACTTGCTAGGGTCAGGAGTGGTGAACCGTGCTCCTGGGGGCCAAGGGTGAGCCATGGAAATGGAGGGGGATCTCCATCCTAGCTTCACTTGCTCTGACAGAGGGCTTCCAGGCCCATGGATTTGCCAGTTCCTCAGCAGAGATGAAAAAAACCCATTCTCCTTCCTTTGTGCTATTTTCATTTTTTTTTTCTTTTAATTTGAAGAGGAAACGTATAGGCATGTTTAAGTGTTGCGCTTTATCTGTCATTCTTCTTGCTATTTCATGTCCCCTAGGGTGGTGGTGGGTCAGGAGCTGCTCATGGACAGAAAGATAGGTCTACGGTTGCACTGTGCACGGCCACTGCCTGACAGCGTTAGTGGAAACTGCCTTTCCCCAGTGACCTTGCTGCTAAGCTGGAGTCTGCCGGTGACTGTCACCTCCAATGACACTGCTCAGAGGGTCCTTGTCAGAACAATTACCACTGGTATGTCACTGTGTCCTCTTGCAGAGCCTTTGGCTCCTGAGTCAGGATACCTGTGATATTTGGGGTAAAAAGTATCGCGTTTTATGGCCAGGTTTCAGGGATGCGGCACATTTGGGAAGTCTGTGACTCTGCCTCTCTGCAAACCAGGGGAGGAGGTGGTGGGAGCAGTGCAGAAGCAGCAAATAAGGACGTCATTTGAAGACTCATTTAAAACTGAAGGTGGAGAGACTGTGTCTGAGGATATCTCCTGTTAGAGACGTGAATACATAGTGGAGAGTGGGTTTTCCTTTTCTAAAGCATTGGTTTTCACTCTCAGATAATTCAAGCTCTGATGTAAGGAGGGAAAAAAAAAATAACCAAAGCAGTTTGACAGTAGCAAGCAAGCCACCCGCCTTTCCTCCCGGGACATTCAAGTAGCTGCAGGGTCACATCTTCTGCAGAGCCCTTTGTAGATAAAGTGTGGTGGGATGGATGCTCTCTTGGAAGGGCGATAGCGGTGGAAAAAAGGGAGAAGTAAAAGGAGTTTAAAATGCCATAAAGCTGGTGGACTAAGTGTTCAGCTGTTGCAAACCAGCTTACTCCTGACCGTGGGTGGACTTGCATCATGTTACGCAGCTAAACATCTCGTCCACAAAATCACAAACAGCATAACAGAAAGGAGGCATCCGGCCTATCTTCTTGCCCCTGGGGAAGTCTTGATTGTCTCTGGATGCTGTTTCTGCTAGTTCTCACTTTTAATTATCTAAATGACACTTTTCACATTGTTTCCTTCAGCAAGATCATTGTGGGAATAAAAAAAACCACATTTCCTCATGCATTACTCACCCCTCAGGATTGTAAAGTGCAAAGGTAGAAGAAGCAATTTCTTATATGATATACGCTCGTGTCAGCTCACCTTTAATCCTTGTGATGAGAAACATTTAAACTTCTTAATGATGGCTTGGAAATTTGAATAAGCGAGAAACAAAACCGTTCACTGACTTATTTTTCCAAATAATCGCAACGGTTTAGAAAATGAGTCAGCAGTTTTCTGGGCTTGCCCAAAAACATTTAAATTTTCATCACTTTAGCTTTCCTGTTTATCTTACCTGCTTACACAGCCGTGATATTGGAGTTAGATAACTCCCTGCCTTTTCATGGTCTAGCACAAGGACGCTAAGATAAGGGAAAGCGAAAAGTTTTCTTGTCAGGTGTCATGTAGTGTCCCTGACAGCACATCCCTGTCTGCTCACGGAAAGTTTCTTCATTTCCCTGTGGGACATAAGAATGTCCTTGGAGCCAGAGGTCGCATTTAACCGCACTATCACAGGGCAGAGCAGGGCTCAGTTGTCAATTTTAAAAAGCACAGGGCGAGTCTATTGTAGAACTGCTCAAAGAAAACTTCTTATTTTTTGCACTAACTGGAAAAATTGATATTCAGATTGACCATGAAAAGGACTTTTTTTTGTAGCTGAGAATGTAGCAATTGAACAATTTGCACGGAAATCATCTATTTCTTTTCTTTATTTCTTTTTTTTTTTCATCACGATTGCAATATTAAATTTTTTCAAGATGGATTTTTTCTGGGCTTTGTTAAAAATACTGACCAAAAATTTAAAGTTTTTCAGCTTTCAAGATTTAAACCAGGTTTTCTTTTTCGCGTAAAAGATTCCTACCAACATATTCCTACCGAGTTTAAAGAGGGTTTAAAATTACCGGTCTAGGAAAAAGTAAAGAAAATTCCACCACTTGTCTTTTCAAGCAAGTTTCCGTGAGAAATGTTTAAAGCTGACTCTCTTTACTTTTCATGTAGCCCTTCTCCAGTGCCTGCTTGTTGGCTGCAATGCCGAGGGTGAAAAGAGGACTAGACCTACTCCTCATCCCACCAAACCGTGCTGAGAGAGGAAGAAATGTCCTTCCTCTCTCCTCCCTGCCGTTGTCCGTGGTCGAAGGGCAGGGAAACACCCCAGGCCGTGGATCGCAGCTGGACTGGGTGCAGGGGGGCCGAAGGACCCCGCAGAATGGGTAAGCCTTAGGAGCAATTATGAAGAGCGGTGATTTATTCTCCACTTTCAAGTGATACTGTGAACCTTTTGAAGCAAAGTGAGGTGGTTATTTTTTTGTTGTTTCTTTTTTTTTTTTTTTTTTTTCCCAGGGATTCCCCAAGTGGATGGCTGTCAACGATTTTAATATACTGCAGGCACAGCAGCTAATTCTCAAATCTCTTGCAGAAGGATTTTACAGAGGGAAGCTAGGATGCAAATCCTTTTGAAGGCTTTTTCCATTTTGAAACCTATAAATAGGAAAGTAGGGCAAAATGACTTTGACAAGTTTAGACCTCACCTTCTTTAATTACTCTCTTTGGATCAACAACCTGACTGCAAATGCTTATCTGCTCCAACATTACGCACAGGTTTGGAGTTTATTTTTTAAGAGCAGTGCATGACAATTCTGCATAATATTTTTAATACCCCTGGCCTCCAGAGATTTCCATATTCCAGTCGATCTTTAAATTTATAATTGATATAAATGGTGAACGGGGCTGATTGCCTGAATTATCCTTTCAGTGTAAAAAGTCTGTCCATTTATTCTTCTTTAAGAATGGTAAATTTTCTTCCTAATGCTGTTTTTTTTACTTCTTTGCCCTTTTTTAATAAATATGAAAATTTAAATTGGTTATGTCTTGCTACTGATTAGTAATAATAATAGCTAATATAAACCACTAATACAAGAAATTATTAATAAATTTGTTATAAGAACGTCATTTTTATAAATGTTTAAAACAAAGCATATCTGCTTGCTCTTCCATAATATTGCTTTAATAAATAAAATAAATATTGCATGTACACAGTGCAAAGAGGAAGGTAACTTGCGTCACTTTGCACGGAGCACACATGAAAAATAACACAAGTATGTTAAGTACTGTACTTGATTATGATACAAGCCTCTGCCAAAACACCTGAGTCTTGGATATGGTAAGGTGCTCTACGTTTCTCTGTAGTATAAAAGGCTGTAAAACACGTTAATTTAGTATGATACCATTTTGTGCCTCGTTTATCATACCAGTATCCAGCCCTGGCGGATACAGGACAAACACTGAGTGCAGGGGGGAAGGTTTTGAGGAGTTTTGTGGAGGTTGCTCTGTGAGACCAGGCTGAATGCATGAGCCACCACACGGCCTTGCTGTGTATAATTTACTCTGCATAGGACCAGTTGGATTCTCCACTCATTCAAGTCCTTCCCTGTTATCTGCCTGGCATCCAGTACCTGGGGACAGTGGTCTGTGAGAGCTGCCACAAGGGAGAATGTGTAGTTTATAGGCAAACAAAACAGGATCTAGACACAGTGCCATTTGACAGCAAAGCCCAGAGACATACACATCATCTAAGCTTAGGTAAAATAAACATCGGAAGAACCAGATAGCTAAAAGTACCTGTCTCACCCCATTTATTGACAGGAGCTGCAGATGAATAGCTCAGAGAGACATTTCCACTGTGGACATGTGTGTTTGCTCATGAGTCCCACTGTGCTATGCTGTAACTTCATCCATCCATCCATCCATCATTCCAAAACACTTCTCAAAACTGTGGGGCTGGAAGATTGTTCCCTCTGCTCTACACAGGCAGGGACAAGCTTTGCAGTAGGTGCCTAGTGATAGTGGTTTACCCTGGTTTTCGGTTACCTGTCCCCATCTCTCACGCATTGTGATGCCTTTGCTTTTGCAGATGACGCTTGCTACTGCATCTCCGCTGTGCTCCCATCAGATCAAAACATTGCTATGGATTGGGAACTTCTCCTTCTAGAAACAACTTTATCAGACTCAACAAGTTTCAAGTTCACCTGTTTACCCCTTTCCGCAGTGAGTTACATCTCAACCTTGGTAAGTACTGGAGCAGGACAATGAGGTAAATAGTAAACAAGCCTGCACCATGAACTGTGAATCAAAACCTGTGCCTGTAATACATGGTCTTTGGCCACAGGCTTTTTACTGTGAGCACAGAGAGACTTTACACCGTAACAGCAGAGGCGAGAGGGGAGAACCTGCAAGTCCAAGAGGAGCACGCACTGCCAGCTGTAATTATACGCCATCTCATGTGCGTTATTGCCTATAGCTGGAGAGTTTGACCACCAGTGTGAAATTATTTTGAATTCTCTGGGTATTGCTCTGACTTGGACTGATCACACTGAATTTGTTTACAGATACGTGAATTATATGACAATTTACCTTCAGTTCTTTAGAGGATTCTAGTGCCAGCTACCACAGTCAAGGTCTTAAACAAAGAGTTCAAGCTCCGTCGGTATGTTTTGTTGCTCATGTGGTCTACTAAATGTTGGCTGCCAAACTGTTTTTTAAGCTTCTGATACTATCTCCAATCACAAAGGCAGCTAGCTGGTTTTCATTCTAAGTATTTTAAAGGAAATGCATAAATGCAATTGCTGCCAGATATTTTTGTCATTGTTATGCTTTTATTTCTTCAAATGTGTTGATTTTTAAAGCAAGTATTTTAGTTTATTATTTACAACAGGGCTCTGTACACCAGGAAAAAATTCTAGTGATCCATTACATACCAACTGAGGACCTGGCTCCACTGCAGTAGCATGATATTGTCGGTTTCTTCAGTTTGCTGGCCCCAGAAAAACCAATTAAAACCAATTGGTCCAGATGAATTAGGCTGATTTGGAACCAAGCTACGTCATTCTCTGATTCTTCATGTCTGCTTTCGATGTTAGAGCCTAATATGTTGAATGTGTGGCAACGAGCAATTCCTCTTTGCCTTGGGGACCCTGAGCTTTCTCCTCAAGGCAAGCAAGGGTGAAGTTAAGCACGGAGACTGGGGGTGCATCTTGGAGCTTAGTCCAGTGTCTCACAAAGAGATACACAGAGTGTATTAGAAAATTACGCTGTGTGTTGCAGCCTTACTGCTCAAAACAAATAGTCAACAAAGCAGTATCTGACCTGATCGCATCAACACATTGGAGATTGTCTGGGACTCATTTGATTATTCAGTCAAGAAACCTCAGAAAGATGCAAGTGGAAAGAAGGGTTGACGGTAGTTAATCTCTTTGGAAATAATCAGCTAGGTTTTGGTGTGTGGAAACAGGAAAATCTAGCTGCCTGTGATGTCTGTAAAATGAGAATCAAGATCAAAGTTTTTGGGACACCCAGTAACTTTATATATGTTGCCGTCATACATTCCTGTGTAGAAACAGCCTCAGAGACTCTGCCTACAGCAAGCTGTTAGCTCTCACCAAGTGTCCGGGCAGGTGTTCCAAGCTAAATACTGAAATCACCAGTAAGCTTTTTAAGTCTGCCTTACTTGCTCTGTCTCTCGTTCAGTGACCATCAAGACGTTTCCTCTGTTCTGGAACAAAACATCTGGAGAGAAAGTTAGAGAGTAGCCTCATCATACATATATTATTACTGTTTTACTAAAACAGGGATGGGAGCCCTTTGCTGGAGTCTGGGGAGCTGTGTGGCAGAGACTCAGCAAAAGCAGAAAGTTATCATTCCTGCCCTGGAGAGCCTGGAGTTAAACCAACACTGCTACCAAGTAAACAACGCTCATGGCAAAGCACGGCAATACAAAGCTAAGATCCAAGCCAGCATTTGTGCAACAAAGTGGGACTTTTGCTCCAAATTATCTTTGTAGATCTGTATCTCCTTGTATACTAACAAGGCACAGACCTTTGGGGAGGTCAGAAACCTCATAGAAAGCTCCCGGGTTCACGAATGAACCCAGGAGGCAGGGTGTCTGTCCAGACGTGCTGGTTGTCCGTAGTGGGGATGCACACGTACCCACAAACTGCCATGTCTGTAGAGCAGGCAGAGGGGGATGGAAACTCAGCCCGTGAGTGTGGCTGCCCACGCGCAGGGGAGGTGCAGAGCCCTAAACACTGCCATTTAGCCTCTGGCTCCGTTTTTGGGGTTCTTCTATGAGTCCCTTAGAATACATCCTTTGCAGGCTAAAAGTAAAAGCTCTCTGTGGTCCTCCTGTTCCTTCCTCCTCGAGTTCTGTGAACACTGTTCAACAGTTACCTCTCTCTTCCCATTACAGCAACACAGACATCGTTCATCTTTTTTTGGGGTAATCTACAGCTGATGTGGATGTGTAAATGCATGAATAAAGCCCTTGACAGCTCCTGCAACAAGACACTGAATTTCCACGAGGGAAGGCATTTATCTGCTAGTGGAAAGATAACAGATTTGAATGTTAGTTGCATGTAATGTGGGAAGAAGGTGTCTGCACCATACAGATACATTGCACAGCTATAACAATTCAGCAGTGCTGCCTTTGACAAGGGTGGCACAGAAAACCCTTTCATGGCATGGCCCATTCTTCTCTCAGAAGTTTGCAAGGAAGAACATTAGGTGTCCTCTGCTCTTCTGGGCTGCATTCAGTGCAGATACTGTAGTTAACCAGTTCCTGGTGAACTGAACCAAGGCAGAGTAACTTTTTATGTTTTTTGAGGGAGGTGTACGCCTATGCTGCATTAGCTCCCTTTTATTTTATGTAACCAGAAGCTGTGGCTACAATTCTGTTTTCCTAATTGTGCATCCTGCTTTCTCTGATTTTAGTAGCTCTTGATTATGGTGCCCCTGAGTAATCGTTCAAGGTAGATTGTTAGTGTAAGCTGCATTGCAAGGTCTGTGTCTATTCAATGTGTTGCTGGCTATAACAGAGGCCCCAGACTAAGGTCAAAATTATTATGTGGAGATTAAACTGTAGAATTTAATTATGTATTCTGTTGCTCCTAGTACATTTATTAATTTAGCAGTACAAACTGACTGGAGCTAAACAAGCAGGGCTGATTAATTTGCAAAGACATCTAGGTAACAGATTGTGATCAAAGTGGAGACCTGATCCTGTTAGATTGAAATGTGTTGTTTTGTGCTACATGAAGGACATAGAGCAGCATGGTTTATCTTTATCAATGCTTTCCTCTGAAGGAAAGGAACAAGCTTGCAGATATAATCAGCGCTGAGGCAATGCCACTCAATAATTACCCACTGTCTCATCATAATCCCGGAACTAAGCCCCTGCCCAATCCATCTGGGACACTTTTCCATCTATTGCACAGCTCAAGAATACGTGTGTAAGCTATTACCTCTGGTCGTGCTATCTGTCCCCTGAGTAAAGATTCATAGCAGTGACCAATTATGTTGCAGGGGGCTTCTCTTTCTTTCCGTCTTTTTTCTCTCTTTGCTACTGAATCGTCCTGTATTTCTTAATTACAGTAATGGCACATTAGCGCACTGCTACTTTGGGGTGCAAAAACCTGCACGCCTACAAAAGTGATGTTTCTTGTCGCTCGAAAGCAAATGTTAAAGTAATAGGGATGTAAGAAAAGCCTGTATTTGTGTGATCAGACATCTGAATGCAAATTGAATGCTGCAGGTAGAAGTGACTGTTCTTGGGAGCAGGGAAAGGACCCAGTTTGCACGGCAACTGAGATTGTGGAAGATCACAGCCTGAAACCCTTCTTTGTAAAAAAGATGGCAGGAGAACCAGTGGCCAGAGTATGGGTTTGAGATGGAATTGTCTCAAAAAGGATGGAGAATGGGCCTAATTCCTGTTCTTACAGACACAGGATGCAAAACTGAGATCAGCAGTGTGCCAGCAGCTACTCTGGGCTCCGCACTGTGCACCCATTGCCAAGAGCAAAGACATATCGTCAGCCTGTGGCCCAGTGCTCCCAAAGTTCAAGTCGATGTATAAAGAGGGGAGCAGAGAAGCTTCATGGAGCTCTTTGCCTTAGACTAAGCAGGATCAACAGGGACAGCTGCAGGGTCTTGAAAGTCAGGACACTCATTTACCACGGATTTAAGAGGGTCTCTTGAGGTGTTCTGTGTTGATAATCTGGTGATTCTCGTGTACTAGGCAAAGAAGAAAAGTGGAAGGAGGAAAGAGATGTCAGTGGCTTGAAAAGGATGAAATCCCAAAGAATTTTTCTATGTGATTGCTAGAGAAAATGTTTCGTGGACATGAATCAGATTTTCTCCACAGGACTGATCATCGTGAGAAGTTGCTGTGAAGTCTAGTTCCTGTCTGTAAAGTATTCGAGTTCAAATGAAATGCTCTGAATCGCAGCTCTGCCCAGCATTATTATCGTGAGAGCTGGATTCAAAGATGACTCTGGATGTCTTATTACCTGTTCCCTCGTGCACAGCCATGGAAGGACATGTGCACCTTTCCTTTTTTGTCTCTCCTCTGAAGGAGCTAGCACTTACACTGATAATGAGCTGTGCAGTTACTGTTTATCTTATGGCAGTGACTCTTGGCCATGGTGGAGCCCAGGGCACACAGGTATCAGATTTTATCAATAAGAGATCCTCAAGGACTAGGTGGTCTCTATAGGCAAGACAGACAAAGTATAGGGAATTAAANGTGGAGCCCAGGGCACACAGGTATGAGATTTTATTAATAAGAGATCCTCAAGGATCCCTTGGTTTTAGAAAGCTGAGAAACCAAGTGTCCTGGCTAACAGAGCAGGTCAGTGATAAAACCAAGGAGGCAATTCCAGCCTCCCACTCTAGCCATCCTCTAAATTCTTGGAATTTAGTAACAGAGGCATTTTTACCATAGGGATGCAGTGAGCTTAGCAGAGGAATCGTATTCATGGAAGTGGTAGTCTTTCTGGATGTGCCAGTTCACAGGCAGGGCAGAGTTAAGTGCGAAGACGTACAACACTGAACTGATCTCTGAAGAACAGAAACAAGTGGGTTGGTTTTTTTTTCCAAAGGCCAAGAGATAAATCCACATTGTAGTGCTCTAACAGGTGGCCTTTCTTTCAAGGAGAAAGCTGAACGAGGCTGCTGGATGCTAAGAAATACTAAAAATCGGGTAATTTATTTTTGTGCGTCGTTTGAGGATTAATCCCCTGACTATAAATTCCTTCTAAATTATTTCCGCTTCATTCTGAAAATCTTGTCTATGGGTGAAAGCAAGCCTTTATTTTTTTTCTCAGCAGAGCTACTCACAGTAAGCATTCTTTTGTCTACATGCGTTTTTTGGTTACAACTATACGTGCAGCAGAACAAACACGCAGCATTTCCAAAGGACTTATCTTCTGGAGAGTGAGATCTTTAGAGATCTGCAATTTTATTATTATTTCTGGAATGAGTCGCTGATAGAAACGGGGAGGGAGGGAGCGTGATTTCTCCTTTTCTGACTAATAACTCTGAAAACGACAGGCCATGGCCATGGAGACTGGCTAGACCTGGTCCAGATGGTACCATCTTGGCTAACTTCCTGTCAATACTCTTAACAGCTTACAGATAGGTTTATCAGGAACGTGCAATAACTCAGTCTAGACAAAAGAGTCTATCAGGCATCTAAACTAACAGAAGGAAGACAGAGGATATTCCTAATTTTCATGTATCAGTTTGGCAGCCCACTTAAGAGCTGGTTGAGCTGTTCTCTGTGAGTCAGAAATTGCTTATTACTGGACTAGGCTGAACGCCACCCTCTGAGTAGAGGCTATGTTTCCCCCTACATTCCAGCCAAAATTGCCGAGTTGCATTCTTGCAGAAGTGAAACTGCAACCCCAAAGCCTCCCTTCTCTCCCTATCAGCGTCCCAAATCCCAAATTTGTTCTTGTTGAGGAAAAATCGCCCTGTGCAGGCCAGGCTAAAAGTTGTCATTGATCAAAAAACAACCTCCTTTGGGCTTCCAAATATTTTACTTGCCCTGATTTCTTAGTTTTGGTGTGATCCATGCTTGTGGGGTTCGAAGTAGTCCACAACTGTTTTCTATGTGCGTGGGTATCCCCCTAGTCCATAAGAACGTGAAGAGCCCAGTAGGTCGCTGGGCAATGGAGTCTTGCTTCTAATCTGGCTTTTGCTTTTGATATTCACAATATAACCGATGTCCAAACACTTCAGTGACTGCCGTTGTCCACCTCACGGCCAATGTAAAACAGCGGTCTGCTTGGAAAGAAGGCTAACGATGATGCTGTCCCCTGCTAGAGATTATTTTTTGAAGTCTCTGTCTTTTCAGCAGACTGAGGGGTGATCAGAGAGCACTGGGTTGTATTGGCCGCCTTAGGCGAAATATTCTGCGTGAATCCTGTAGTCATGGTGCTTTCAATATGCTGATGTCTTTGTCTAGGACTATTGAATCTTCTTCCCATTCTCATTCAGTCAAACAGCTCTGGTTTTCCTGTTTTACCCACTGCTCATGAAAAACAGTGTAATAAAATATGTACTGCTCCTGCGTATCTTCGGCTTTATTTCTTTTAAACCTCCCTGTCCATGCCAGCTTCTCTCATGATTGATATTCCTCTTCAGGATGGAATCAAGGACTCCTCCTTTTATCATTGGCAGTAATGTACCTTCTATTGGGTCTGATGAGACCATCTGCAGAAGAAGACACAGCCTATGATCAGTTTGGATAACAGAACAAGGCCCTTATTCCAGAATATGCCTTCATCTCTGCCATTTGATAAAGCTGGGCTGAGTTCCGTTTTTTAATTTTATTTTATTATTAGGCTTCATGGTTGAGGGATATTCATAAATGGTTTATGATAATTTATCAGCCCACTTGGGTGAATATTGAATTTTGTATTTTACATGGCATGCCAATTTCCCATCTGTTGTATTTGAATAATATACAGAATAGACACTATCACTCAAATAATCCCTTTACTACCAAATCAATATACAGTACATATGGTGCTGTTTGGCCCACAGATATTTATTGTAGGTCTCTTTGGATAATTATCTTCTAACTCCCCCTGTGTCCTGGTTCTGTAAGCCCTGATCCTGCAAACGCATATGTACATGACTGGCTTCACACACGTGAGCAGTTCAGTCATGTTTACTGAAGGCTTATTTGTAAAATCTTCAAAATCTTCTATTCTTGGCATGTTTCCTTTTTTGTAGAAGAATACTCATAAGGTGATGGCTGGTTGTTGCATATAACGCTGATCTTTTCTGTCCTTTGCCGGTATTTTATGACAATTTGCATGATGCCTTCTACTGGAAGAACAGTTTTAGGAACATTAATGAAGGCTGAGTCTATTGTTTTAAAGAGATGACAGATAACTTGCCCAAAAAAAAAAAAAAAAAGTTCGCCAAATGCAGAGAGGCATTTTGATCCTTTTTGGTAGGGAGCTGGTTTTTAAAAGGTTGGTTGGTTGTGATCATTGTAAATGAAACTTACACTTCTGCAAATGTAAGTTGGGACTGAGTTCTAACAGGACATCTCTAGAAGGTGCTCAGCTGCAGTACTGATATGGAAAGGTGCTTTTCACCCCATGGTGACATTACAGCTCCTTCACCAGGTCAGTTTGGTGCTGCAGAAAAATTATTTCAGGGCTGCATTTCCCAGGAAGCAAATATGGAATATTTTATGATGTGATTGAAGGACTGGCAATATTTAGGAGATTTAAAGTATTTTCTGTTTCTTTTGGTACAAGAAAGCTCTCTCTACATGGATGCACCACATGGAACTGAGATTTGAAGAACAAACAGCCCAACCTGGACTCCTTCCTGCCTGAGGGAATTCTGTGGGAGGTAAAAGTCACAGAGTCTTTCCCTGATTCACCAGTGCTTGAGGCTGCTCAGCAGTGTAAGGAACATCGATTTTATTTGCCCTCCTCCTTAGGGCATCAATATGCAATTTTACAAGAAGAACATAACAGGGTCTGGGTGGGAGCTTGGAAAGAGGCAGGTGAGCCCTGGTGAGGCTTGAAGGGACAGTGGGTAGGACTGGAAGTGGGACATCCAGTTTGAAATCTATGTTTTCGTTAAAAATAATTTGGTTTATCGTTCATATTAATACTGGTTTAAGATGTATTGTCCAGCCCTTTCTTGTCTGCATCCCAGCTGCCTGTCTGTGTGCTGCTCTCTGAGGCAAAATCAGCAGGTTTCGGGAGCTGTGGGAAGCTTTGTGGTGATGTTAAAAAGTATAAAAACACCAGAACTTGGGTGGTGTTTGGGTTGGGCTGGAGGTGACTGTTGCTTGGTAGGTCCTGGCTGACAGATGCCTGGGGTAGTGGGCTCAGGACCAGGATCTTCCTCCTTTTCTCTCTCGTGTCATCCTTGCTGTGCTTGTCTCCGCCTTTGGTACTTTGAGATGGGACCGAGCAGAGGCTCTGCCATTAGACCGTTTGGGCACAAAGGTATTCATAAGAGCTCCTGCACTAACCAGAACTTTCCAGGCTGGCAGAGGCTTGGGGATAGGGGGCTCTAGAGCCTGAGAACAGAATTAGACCTCCCTAGTGCTGGAGGTTCGAGAGAAATGTATTCTCACGTCCCATTGCCAGAGGTGGGCTCAACAGGACGCCGAGTAGGATAGATGCGAGTGGGAATTGCTAGCGTGTTGTTTTGGAGAGCACAGCTGTAAAAAGCAACCTTACCCCATCTGCCATATTCCCCAACTGGGTCACGGTACAAGGGTGGGATTGATATTTGGTGCGTGGTACAATGAGGGAAAACCTTTGGAGACAAAGCACCCACCTCTAGATCCTGGTAACTCACCATAACTGCTGGAGCTGGGCTTGTTTTCCGTGTTAGAGAAGGCTCCCAAGCACTGCATAGGAACTGAGCCTGCGCTGTCAACATCTAGAGAAAAAAACTCCCTTTGACATCAGCAGCGTTTCATTAAATGCCCCTAGTACATAGGTATGGTTTGAAAATAAGAAACAAATAAATACTAATGAATCAATCTGACAGCTCTCAGATGTGTAACAGGGCAAAGGTGCCCTAGCTCCAGGTAAGCAGAGAGGAGTAATTAAAGGAAATAATTATTATGTGTTTGTTTAATTGAAAATTGCCTGAGGGAAAATGAGATAGTTTTAAGTAAATGCTTTCACAGTGCATTAAAAATACATTTGTGATCAAGTCTAGATTCTCAGAGGCAGATGGGCTGGCCTGCAGGGGAACAAAGAGCTTCTGCAGCGACCCACTGCAGCAGTGCATTGGGATGGGGTTTCGTCATAAGCGGGGAAAGATAAAAATAAGGGAGTGATTTTTATTTCTTTTTTTGAAGCCTGAGCAGATGCCTGCAGAGTTTCTTTGTGGCCGTTGGTAGAAATGGCTGGTTGGATCTTCTCATCTTGTGCATGCAGCAGGAGAAAGTGTCTTGGAGTTGCTGGAAGAATATTTTATACCTTCAAAATATGCGTGAATGTGCATGTGTCTATGCCTGCAGAATATGCTCATCTGCTCTCCATAGCTATATCAAGTTACATCTACTTAGGAATAGGATTTTCTCAATGTTTTCTTGACCTTGACAGGTTTGAAATAAGTCTTACTAAAAGTCCTTTTGCAAATCTCGCCAAAAACTTTGAAATTTGCTGATTATCTTGAGAGTTAAGTTAGAAGCAGGTCAGTTTTGGCTAATGCTTAGTGGGGAAACTGGTTTAAAATGTGTCTAAACATTGCATTCGGTATTTTCTAACCCTGATCAGTTCTGTCAGAGTAAAAGGGCATAAGAGTTCCTCGCATATAAATATGTAACTCTCTGATCTTTGCCCTTAAAAGTTCGAAGACATAAAAATGTTACTGGCTCACAACCACTGTTGTTGCCCTGCTAAGGATGAGACATTATGTCTAAAATTGAAACCTCTTCTCTTCATTCTCCTGGGCCAACGGTGACACATACTCATTTTTTTAGTATGTTGCCAAGCAATTATTATGATAAGTCCTGAGATAAAGCAGGCATGGTAGATGCTAAACAAGCATTTCATTCCTTAATGGGCCATTTCTTTATTACCTTGCAGTTATGCCATATGTGCCCAGGTCTGGAACTTTATATTTTTAGGTAGTTTCTTTGTCTTTCAAAAAGTGACTTGCGGGGTAGCGCTTCAATTCAGATATTACTGCCGGCATTTCTAAATGATTTTGCTCCCCCCTGCCCACACACACGTCGTTCAGTCTTCTGCATTCCGCCCCCTTGGCTTGGGTGAGAGCATGAAAAACAGTGAGATTTTTACTATGCAGAAGACGTCTCCTTAGCAGCTCTGAATCTGCGGTGGAGCCGAATTATGTTTCCTTCTATGTTTTAATACTTTTCTATTCACACCTGTGATAGAATACCGTGTGTGATCCCAGGCAATTAAATCCAATCAGGCTGCAACTCTGCAAGTACCCTTGGAGAAGACTGATTGCCAAGTGGCCAGCCTTCATCTCAACCCTCTGCCCAGCAATGATGTTATTTCAGCTACAAGGACTGTGGCTCTTTGGTGGCAGGAGTGATTTGGCAGTGCAGAAGGCGGGTAGGACTGATATATATATAGGAGCAAGTGCATGGGGGGGCTGCAGGGAGGGACACAAGAGGTTTAAGGGGCAGGGGGGCAGTTATTCCTGAGATAGGAAAAGGAAGAAAGGAGGGGAGCCCAAGCACCAATTCTTGCAGCAGTCCACTACCTAATTCTGACAGTCTCCTAGGGTAGGTCTTTTATTTTTTTTTTTAATATGTATATATATCTATTTTCCACTTTCTTGCAAGGCTTTTAATGAAAGGCCATTTATAACATAGTGGATTTTTAAGGGTTCTCTTTCCATTTGAAAATAACCTTCACCACTGAAGGAAAAATGTAAATGATGGGAAGATGTCAGCCTGTGTACCATGGGCTGACAGACCCTCTCCTCCCTCTGCTGGCCCTCACAATCCATGCACAAAATCTCATTCTGAAAGATGCTATTTTTTCCTTTTTATTGGAAGTTGAATTTCTACTGTGAAGTAATTTCAGGAAAGTTTGGGCAGGTGAAAAATATAGAAAATATAGAAAATTTCAACCAACTCCAATCTTTGGGGTTTTTTTAACTACCGAAATCTCTTCACTAATTAATCGAGTTTCATGGAGATTTTTATCTTGGTATCAGTGCATACGCAGACATCTGGAGCGGAGCTCAAGGGGCCTCGACTCAACCTCTCCATTCTGTCAGAAGTTAGACCAGAACCTCCTCCATTTCCAGCTTGTCCCATCCCACCAGACTTGCTCCTGCAATTTATATTCCTCCCCTGAAAAGAGGCGGTGAAGCTCCCTGTGCTATAGACTCACCCGCCGGCAGTGCCCAGCTCTGAGCCCCAGTTACCCTGGCCTGAACGTGCCATTTCCCTCCTCTTCCAAAGTCTGGCGGAGACAGAGCTGTGGATCGAAGCCATTTGGCTGACGGTCGATCCAGATAAGGCCATTCTGCTTGGCAGAGGGAGTCAGTCTTGAAGGACTGGAAGACAGTGCCTTCTCCATCTATTAAAAGACCTCTGTCCTTTTCTCTCCAAGTCGATTGTGAACTGATGTAGCCCCAGTCCGGAATATCCCAACAGCAGCAATATCTGGAAACGTTCTCTTTCATTTTAGCCTGCCCAAGAGATCACCTCTTTTCTCCGGGACCTTCACGTGGTTTTCTGTGTTTCTGCTGTTTCCAGGCTAATCTAAGGATGCAGGCCCTACCTTGGGCTGCCCTGGAAGGCTGCTTGGAAGCACCGTCTCGGGCAGAGCACAGCTGCCCGTCCTCTGAGCAAGGCAAACTGGCAGGAGCATATCACACCTGTGCTCCCTGCTCTGAGCCGGCTGCCAAGTCCCTCCTGGGTGGCATCCAAGACTGGTTAAATATCGATAAAGCCGGAAATGAGCTAAGCTCTGACTAGATCCAAGTCTGCTTTTCTGCCTTGCCTGGTCAAAACACCTGAAATACCATCTGAGCCCAGATCCACCTCCTCGCGGCTGATGCTCTGCTTGGTTAAAGATTTCCATTGGCAGCCCGCTGCTCTGTGGGACCTGAACCCAAAGCCGAGGAAATCAAGGAGAGTTTTCCCAGAAGCGAGGTGGGGAGCGATAGCTACAAGAGCATTCGCAGAATCATCACAGAATCATCGAAGGGTTAGAATTGGAAGGGATCTTAAAGATCACCTAGATCCACCCCCCTGCCCTGGGCAGGGACATCTCCTGCCAGCCCAGGCTGCTCCAAGCCCCCTCCAGCGCGGCCCTGAACGTTGAACATTGGGTCAAAAGAGGAGGAAGAGGGAGCAGAAAAGCAAAGAAAAGGATGAATGCTGATCTTTGAGCTCGGCTTCCTCATCAAAGGAAGAAGGAGAAAGATTTTAGAGGCTATGAAAATGGAAGGTGAGGACATGGCTTTTTCTCCTGTTATGCTAACGTCAGACAGGTATTTTCTGTGCTTGTGCAAAAAGCACTTGCAATGGAGGGCATCTGAGAGCCGTGACTTACTGTATCTGGTGTCAGTGCTGATGTGTAGCACCCCCTGTGATCAGACCCTGCACATTAACCAGTTCATCCTCCGAGTTCCACCGGTATCCCCATAAGTGTGTTTTAACAGCCAGCGAAGGGGTATGCCAGGCAGCAAGCAGTCTGATTTCTTTGCAGTGACGTAAAAAGGTGTTTGGTATTTATTTGCCTTACTGTGTTTTGGCTTTTTAAGATTTCCATCCTGGGAAATAAGGGGAAGACATCCCCTAAGGGAAGGGGCTCCCTGTCCACATATGACTACCTGCAAATCATTATGCTGACTTTCATCACTGGGCAGAGACAAATCTTCGTGGGCTCCAGCCGCCAGCCTTAGAGAGATGCAGAGAGGTGAGAAACGCCGTACGTGCAGTTCACTCCCTGGCCGTATTTCAGAAGGCCAAAGGACAGCCTCCATAGTTCGGTGGCCTGATGAGCTCTGTTTTCTCGCTCTGCTCTGCACAGGCTGGGCAAAGCTCCTTCCAGTCTCCCTGAGTGCCTACGACACCATCATGGACTTGCTCTCTGTAGTCCACTCATCGAAGCAGCACCTTAAGGCTGTAAAAGCTGTAGTCCTTGAGTGAACCATAAAAGAGTTTAGCCCAGTATCCTGTTACTGGTAATGGCTGTAGACTATAGGAGCAGGGCAGACGTACAGTGAAAATTCCTCTGCATGTTGTTCCATTTTCCAGACATCTGCAGCTCGGAGACTTCCCAAGACAGAAACACAGAGACAGTGTCTTTATGTTTATTAGTTTGGGGTGGATTTTTCTTCCATTGATTTGTTTAGAAGCTTTTTGATTTAAACTTTTACCATCCAGAACTTCCTTTGGCAATGAGTTCGGCAGCTTAGCAGTGAAAAGGTTACTCTGTTCATCTATTTTGAATCCCTCAAATGATCATTTTGGCTGATATTCCCATGAAACAGTGCATACTCATTCCTGGTCACCTTCTTTGTCCCTCTTTTGATATTACAGTCTCTTGTTATATCCATCTTCAATCTTTTCTTTTTTGACCTCTGAAGTTTTTGTCAGTTTAGGATTTCTTCTACGGAAACCATTCCTTCAGCAAACATTATCACCCACCTCTTTGTCCTTTTTTCAGATCTAAATCTCTGCCTGGCACGGTGAGATGAGTATTGCAAGTGATGCTTAAGACATTAGGCACACCTTCAACGGGAGTCTTGGCTCACAAGGTATTGTCCAGCTCCTTTGCCGAGGGCACCTGTGAAGTGTATGAGAAAATCTGCCCTACCGTAGCAAACCACCCTCACGAATGGGACATGTGAAAATGAGTGACTGTCCCCACAGCAGCAGCCACAACCGGAATGGGGACTGAGGGATGTCGGTCTGCAGAGTTGTGCCATTACGAAAGAGTGAGAAAAAAGCATGTTAATAACATAGAGGTAGCTGGTAGCAGCCATTTGGGTCATCTCGTGAAGGATCTAGGTATTCACCCTAACTCGGAAATGGTTATAAAAGTAGCTCATTCCATCACACAGGCTGGAGAGAATTTCATGCATGCGCTGGGAAAAAAAAAATCATGATTGCTAAACGCCCCATTTTCTTTTCAGACACTGTGCTAGTCTGAAGTGGTGTATGTATACATTTCAGGCAAATGTGTACTTTGTCTTCAAATGAACAGCTTTCAAAATGATCTTTGGTTAAGCTCCCTTTTATTTTTATCTTTTATTCGCCTACAATGCCAGCTGAGGTTACCCATCTCCCGACAGCTACCAAATGGACTCGTAATTGTAAGGCTCGGTGATTTAATTAGACTCATTCTAAACACTCACATTTTTATCAATTAGTTAATGGGCTAAAGAGAGTCTTATTGTTGGAGCCAGGTCATTTGGAAGCTGGAGCCTTCGTGAGGGCAAGAAGCTGAAGAACAACAGCGTTAATATCTGTAATTAACCTCGCGAGTCCTGGGCTGTTCAATTAGGACTGAACCCCCTCTCCATCCATATGCCTTTCGTCAGATGGGCTTTTAATTTGAAATAATTGTTACAGAAAAAATTAACAAATAATAGCTTCCTTTTTTCTTTTTTTTTTTTCCCCAAATACAGACACATATAAAAACAAAAAGCACAATCTTGACACACGTGCCTGTGAGCTATTTATTAAAGCCTAGTTAATTCACAGCTTCCGTACAAATAATCATTCTGGGTTTTTAAAGATTAACAAAGCTCTTGGTAACAGATATTGCGGGATCTTTTCAAATTGATCCTCATCTTGTAATATGTATCTGTGTCTTTTTAAATGCTGTCTTTTCTACCAGGGGGAAAAAAAAAAAGTTCAGGCTTTGATTACTTTTTGCAATTTGTTGCATGTGATTTCTGTGCTTTGGAGAATCTAATACATCTGGTAGTTGTTTTTTCCCAAGGTCTGGTTTAAATACATCTGTTATAAATTAGTATAGAAAAATCTATGAGTATTATTACAGAACTGCAGTAGTTTCAGCATGCCTGCCTATCTGCATATATTTAAATACACACATATATCTATGATGTCTAATTCATCACGTTACACTGTAAATATTTAAATGTATATGTTTCTTAATGAGTATATATATTTTTATAGGCACATAAATGTGAAGATCAAGCTTCACTTATTGTGTTGCACGTGATCTTTCTACCTTTAAAAATTCAATTATTCATTTTTATTTAGAGAGATTATATATATATGCCAGTGTGTACACACAAATATATGTATGTAAAGATAAAAGCCCACTTTTGTGGCATGCTGAGACAATAGGCACTCTGTGCGTCCTTAATCTTGGATATAATGTATACGCAGTACACACTTCCTTAACATTTGCTCCTACATTTTCATTCTCTGCAACTTATTCATCTCTATTCCAATTGCCATCTACAGATAAATCCCAGGACAGACATACAGAAGACTTTTTAAGCTCCCTTTGAATTCATTCAGTCAAAAGAGAATAAAATTAATTAGAAAGATTGAAGATGGGCGTGATCGCATCAGTACAGGCCATTTGAAAGAGGGGCGGAGGTAGGTAAGTAGATACTAAAAATATCTCCTGGGTCACATTAGGTTCTCAATCACAGGCATTAATTGCATATTGCTTCTTCAGAGAAATATCTTTGCCCAGCCAACACACCTACACCTGCTCCATTTTATATCCAAGCACCTAATTCCACTGAACTCGTGGGGGTGTGCAGCTGTCGGCAAAATCACCGGATTTGTCCAGGTTTCCCTGAAAATGGGGTGCACACCTTGGGCCAGCCCGATGCCCGCCATTCCGGAGGGCTGAGACCCGAGCCCAGACAACATATAGGTGCTACTGAGCCTATTGCAATAATTGCAGACCCCAGCCCCAGCCTCTGCGGGGTCCGGGAGGCACAGGGGCTGCACGAGGGCCAGAGACCTGGCACAATCACACAGCGTGACCGTGGCCACCAGCCCAGCCCCGCCGCCCCCCCGGCAAGCCCAGGCTCAAACCCAGGAAGGATCGGGCCCTCCCCAGCACAGTCATTCCCGTCACAAAGCACGGTGGGTTCAACAATAATTGGTCCCAAATTAAGTAGGATTAAATAACTGAAACGTAACATAGAATAAATGCCAAGAAGCCAGGCCTTCTTTTTTACACAGTTATCATTTTTTTTAACAACGCCAAAGAAAGAGGCAAATTGTTGTGTAAAAATACATGAAAATAATAGTGGTCCTGGAAAGAATGTTTTTCTTCTCTCTGGCTGTTACAAAAACAGTTGACTACTGAGAAGCAAAGAGCAAATTTGCAAGAAAGGGCACAGCACAATAGCAGCCGCGACTGTTAGGGGGAACGGTAGGCGCTTTGTTATTTAAGGAACTTCACTGTAATTTTGAAGCGTTATTTATAATAGTAATAATGCCAGCCAACTCGTTCCTCCCGTTTAATTTAATACACAACCAGCCTAAATAAAAGACTACAAAAGCAGCTGGGAACAGTACAGTTTCCTACTGTAATTGTGTATACGTATCTGAACATCTGATGAGCAGTAGTCTACATTTCCTTATTGTTATGGTCGACAATTATATCTGTGCGTGCTTCGCAGATATGGTGCTCTGCTGAGCTTCATAAATGCAGTCTTTGTTTCCTTAATTATTAGGCAGACAGTTCATTCTGTCCCATGTCCAAGTTCCAGACAGGTGGAATAAGGAGGTGGCATCTGTCTTAATATTGAATGCCACGCTTCCCCCATCTGCTGTAATAACAGTGCGGGGCTGCTTGGCTTCAGTTATTCTATTCTGCACACAACTAGGCAGCCATATGCCCTTATGTGCCGCACGTGCCACCAGAGCGAGCCGGCCCCGCGACGCGGCGACGAGTGGGAAGGAGCCTCGGCGCGGGGCTGGGGTCAGGCACGTGCGGGAGTCAGCAGGTGACAGTCAATACAGCTACTGAGATCCCCTCAAAGCGCCAATAGAAAAGGCCTTCAAAGTCAATTGACAGAATGGAGCACGCTGCCAATCAAATTTTACAGGGCATACCTTCCAGGCTAGGCAAATAAGAAGATTTAGAGCACATGGCAGTTCATCGTTTATAATCCTGTCTTAGCCCAGCATGGCTTAGTGATAGTTCGGTGACAGATGATGAGCACATGACAGCTGGGGGATCTTATACAAACTCATACAGTAAAATTAAAATTAAATTAGTGACACACTTGTACACATTAGTTGTGCAACAGTTATGCAATCTGTTCAAGACCCTTAACGCAAACCAGCTCTGATTTAAATAATTTATACTGATGCGAAGGTGGTGGCTTGTATTTTTTTTTTCCCCCCTCTCCCAGAAGGAATGCAGCATTTGCACATTTTTAGCTTTAAACAGCTCTGTCCTTTTCCTTCTGTTTGTCCTGTCATTTCTTCGTCATGGGGACTGACGGAAAGAAAGCAATTTTTTTTTATTTTTTTTTTTTAAGTTGAAATGTTCAGAAGGGTTGGTTCGGGGGTCTGGGAGTATTTTTTTCCTGCTGACTGCATCCTGCAATTCATAATATTATGGCTGGTTTATTTTCCTGCATAGCTATACTAGACTGCCATTACAAAAAATTAAAACCAAATGACAACAAACATACCAATCTCCCCCCTCAAGATGAGGAGTGGGAAGGAAACCTACAAGATTTGAGTGTTTTAGACGCAAGAGTATAATAAACTGGCTGTTCTTTGGCTCTTTAATCTGATAATCTTGTTACTATTTTATGTTTGTGTGTTGGGAAAAAAAGAGAAGTAATCACTGAAATGTTGACAGTAGATCTGCAGTTTGAAAAGACTCATAACTTTAAAGCTTAGAGGGCCTGATCCTTTTATCCGCGAGGGTTTGACACCAGACTACCTCTATTAGCTTCGCTGGAGTTACACCTGCTTTACGCAGTGTAAACACAGCCAGGATTCGACCCTGAAATCCTTTTCGGAAGGCGACTCTTTATACCAGCAGCGTGTATTTACTGCTCCTTCCCAACCGCTTTGCGTTTCTCAGTCACTGAAAAAATCACTTCAGTCACATAAAGTGTTTTTACATTCTCGGGTAGCGAGACTGAGATGTGCAAAGGCTGTTGTAATACCTATCTACGCAGCAATAATTCAGGAAATAATAATGATTTATCAACTGTAATAATCTAAAAAAAAAAAGGAATGGAGAAAATCTTGGTCATTTTTTCCCTTGAGCTAATTATTTATTTATTTAGTTACTTATTTTTGTGCATGTGTATTTAAATATAGTCATGGCCGGAGGATGATCTGGGGGCTCCTAGCCATGGAAATTTTTATAGCTAGGAAGGATAGCGTATGTGCATATATATATTTATATATAATTGTTATTAGAGGATAATTTGTGGGCTTCTGGCCATGGAAATGCTCACAGTTAGGAAGGCTAGTTTGGGTCTTACAAGCTGTCTCTGTGTTAGGCTCCTTTTTCATACGTGTAAAGGAATAATCTGCAATAGCCACCCAAATGCTGATCCCATCTCTGAACCCCTGCACTAAAAATGACGGCTCCTGTGGTACTTACCCTTATTTTTACATTAATAAGATCAGTGAGATGAAGGTTGTATTTTTTTTTTTTAATATCTATTTTTAGCATCCTTCCCTTTCCTCCCAGAAGCGTTTGGAGGCTCAAACCCTTTCCGCCAGCTGTAATGCTCTACGGTTACACTCGGCTCACCTGGCGCTGGGTGAGGATTATTCACCTGAGGGTTTGCATCAGCAGGATGCGGACAGGGGCCGTATGGCGAGGTGGCTCTACCTCAGCCCAGCCGGGAGCGGAGCTGCAAGTGGTCACGTATATGTGTATATGCCGTGTGCTGTATGTTCCCTGTGCTGCTCCCAGCTACTGCGAGTGCCACAGCCAGGAGCTCTTCTGTGCTGGTGGCCGTAGGTAGGGCTGAGCAAGGGCATCCCAACCGGAGTGAAAAAAGCCTTCGATCTACGCTGCAGTTCTGGCAACCCAAAAAATGTCCCGCATGCTCCTTCCCTGCTTGTCCCAGGTGATTCATACTACATCTCAAGAAGGACAAGGAATTGCTGGAGAGGGTGCAGCATAGGGCTACCAAGATGATTAGGGGACTGGAACACCTCTCTTATGAAGATAGATTAAGGGAATTAGGTCTCTTTAGCCTGGAAAAGAGGCGTCTGAGGGGGGACCTAATCAACACTTATAAATACTTGAAGGGTGGGTGTCAGGAGGATGGGGCCAGGCTCTTTTCAGTAGCGCCCAGTGACAGGACAAGAGGTAACGGGCACAAGCTTGAGCATGGGAAGTTCCACCTAAACATGAGGAGGAACTTCTTTACCTTGAGGGTGGCAGAGCACTGGAACAAGCTGCCCAGGGAGGTGGTGGAGTCTCCGTCTCTGGAGACATTCAAAACCCGCCTGGACGCGTTCCTGTGTAACCTGCTGTAAGGTGGCCCTGCTCTGGCCGGGGGTGGGACTAGATGATCTATTAAGGTCCCTTCCAACCCTAGGATTCTGTGATTCTGTGATCTTCTACTGTCTTCTTGCTCTTTCCCGGCCCATCTAAACCAAGTAAGTACAGGGAGGTGCAGAGAGTCCGGCGCTTGTGCTGGCCAGGCCAGCTCAGGACCCGGGGGACAGAGCCACATCAGCAATGCTGGGCCAGTGAATCCCAGTGTGACCATCACTGTTTGGCTACTCGGCTCCCTGACCCCAGACCAGCAGCTCCACGTAGTGCAGCGTGGTGCTGTGCAACCAGAGCAGTCTGCGGAGGAAGCATGACCCGAGCTTTGAACCACCATGGCTAAAAATGACATCTCTGAGCACATCTCTGGCTTCATTTTCTTTCTTCTGCCATATCTCTTCTGTGAGACGTCCTCTGTTCTTTCACAGCCTCCAAACCAGGAGTCTAAGCCTGCCTGACGACAAGATTCAGCAAACCCATTCCTTTCTTGAGTTTTTATTTGGTCCACAGGTATTTCTGGTCCACTGAAGAACATCGTGTCCCTCGAGCTGGCAGGTTGTGATGTGGAAAAAGACGTCGGTATCTTGAGCATGAAAAGAAGCGGTGACCGGGGAGAGGGAAGACAGCGAGCTCATCTCAGCCTGGAAATGATTACACAGAAGTGCACGCGGACTGCTGTGGTGGCCCCAATACTGCGTGACAATCACAAGGGCCCTGGTACGTACAGCTGCAAGATGTTTTATAGAGAAATGGAGGTTTTTTAAACTTTTAAGAGCTTTAAAACATGGCTTTCTTCCTGTTCTCTGTTTCTTCTCCCTGGGGCTGGGTAACAGCAGGTTCTTCTGGCAACATGAGTCCAATTGTGCAGGTTTCAGAAGGAGAGAAAAATGGTGTATAATCAATTGTATACAATAAAACTCAGGGGGAAAATAGCCTTTTCCATGCTGCACAATATCAGCATTTTGCAATTGGACACTCTTTATTTGCCAAGGCTAGAAGGAGAAGACGCCTTCCAAGGAAGAGTTTGGGGCTTTAAAACGCAACTTGCAAGGTGCAAGCTGGGTCCTGTAACTCCTCACAGGGTGGTGTTTGCCCCACACATCAAAATGAAGCCATTTAGGGGTGGAAAAGCCTTTTGCAAGTGGCAAAGAAGCAGCTATTGGGAACACCTGCAACAGCATGGGCCCATCTCACCTGAGGAGGAAGCTAACAAAGGGAAACCCCTTGGAGCACCCAGTCCCAGATGCTGGCTGTGCAGATCCTGTAAATGGAGCCAAAAGAATGGAGCTGGATGGGCTACTGCCAGCCCTATGGTGCAAATCCGTGGACTTCCCATGGTAACTGGCTGCAATTTGCAGGCAGGATGGGACATACTCACCTGTCTCACCCTGATGGGCCATCACCGTTTTCGGTGCTCCCACAGTTTCACTTTCTTACCTCAACTTCTCACAGAGCTCCTGTCCAGACCCCAGCGTATCCTGGTGAGAGCGATGTGTTGGCCAGTGGTCATCGTTCCAGATGTGGTATGGCACCATCATCTGCCCATTCATCTTCTTCATGGGTTTCTTCTCCTCCTCTTGGCAGTTGAAGAGAATCTTGCTGACAGCGCAGGTCATTCAGATGTCACTAGTAGGGATGGTGGCCACCATTGGTCCAGGGCCTTTGAGTGCTTATTTTCCCAGCAATTTCTTGAAGGTCTCACTTCTGGAAGCCTTTCTGGTTTCAGTTGAGGTTGATGCTCACATGGTGCCACTCTTCTCCTGACACTCTCTGGTGTTACCATCAATTATTTCCTTCCTGGGTTGGAAGGAACCTCCTGGTCTCCTGCTCAGGCATGGCTCTGGGGCCCCCCCGGATCACCCCACTCAGGGGTGCGTAGTTCAGCAGCTTCTTGTCACCACACTTCATATCTGCCGTCCTGTTTCACCTGCCCTGCTCAACTGGACTTGAGCTGGAGGGGTAGGATTGCTGTTGCTCGCAGAAAAAAAATGGAGGCTTTTTTCCCTCTCTTTATTGTAGTAACTAGAATAATATTGTTAATAACGGAGAAAAAGTTGGATGAAGATATTGGAGCGATAGAGGAATCATACACAAATCACACCTTTATATACTGCACACAGTAGACGTACAGGCATGGAACAGAGTCAAGGCTGGCGAGAAGCTTAGCCACGTCCTGCACATGGAACAATTTTTTAATTACTTGATGGAGCGACTGGCTGTTATTTGCCGAGAAACCTGGGAACGAGACATCTGTCTCCTACTAAATGAGGGCAGTCGGTGGGCTTAGGTACCTGTTATCTCTGAAAAGGATCCCAGCCCTGCAGTATGGCCACGTTCTAATGCGCACGGTTTATAAATGAAGCGAGCAGGAGCACCGTGAGTCAGTTCCTACCTCATGTCTCTCTGTTGCATGATGCAGGTATCCAGTTAATTCCTCTGCCGGCTCATAAATAATGATAAGGAGTCACACAGGTGTCATGTGGGATATGCTGGGCTCTTCTACATGTCTTGCCTGAAATCCTGGGCTGGATATTGCTAGCTGTCATTGCATCTCTCCGCTGTTGGGCCAGGTCTTCAGGCAGCAAAGTATGTCCATAGTCATCAAGGTTTTAGTTTGAGGATGGGCCGTGAAAGCTAGATTATAAGTATTTTGCTGAACATGATTAGGACATGATGGTTTCGTCCCTCTATTTATATGGATAAATATGTGTTCAGGGTGCATGTAATTGTGTGTTGTATGTGTCCGCGTTGCGTGTAAAATACACCCGTGCGCGGTGGCATAGATTACCTAATCACTCCATTTGTGAATGAAATGTGTTTCATAAAAATACGTAGCACCGCAAGAATTAATAACAAAGGCGCGCTGCCACAATGAACATTTTGTGCAAGCTTATAGGCATAATGTAAGGAACAAAGCGGGAGGAGAAACACCGAGAACAATATCTTCACTCTATCAGCAGTTTACTTCAGTCTACTTGTGTATGATCAAAGACTACAAATATAGTTTAAACAGCATGAAATAATCGCCAGGTTTGCAACGTGAAATAATTTAGGGGGGGGGGGGAACCAAAAGTAAAAGCAAAACATACAGTAGGCTCAATGCCACGATGCAATGGGCTTGTGGACTCATTTTGTGATGAACAGCCAAGGAACGGCAGCGGTAGGGAAATGAGGCCGGAGGAGCTAACCTCCCTCCTACCTCCTCTTTGAAGATTTCCACATTCTGGGGAGAGGATAATGAAAATATTTTACCTCCTCTATTACAGAGGTGTCAGTGGACGCACTCACACACACACAAAAAAAACCCCCCCACAACCCCAAACAGAAAAAAACCAACGATGTAGCACAATGCAATTGCAAGGCAGATGTTGGAGGGAGGGCAGGGTTTCTCCCTCAGACCGTGGTGGTGGAGAAGAGCTCGACCGAATGCACGTACGGAGCACTTGAATAATTCACAAGGGAATAAAGGGTACCAAAACCCACTCCCTGCAGCCCACGGTGAGTGTTTGTGCTGTTCCCCTCCTGCTTGCCTTCCTTGGCATGGCACCTCCTTCCACTGAAAAATCACAGAGATGAGATTTTCCATGGCGCCTCTGTATCCAAAGCTGCTACAGAGGATAACTTGACATCCCTGCCCATGGAGATAAGCCAAATGCATCCCTCTCCTCCACTTAGCTCTTTTGACACCCCCTGCCCTCCACCCTTTCCCCAAACAAGCCATTCAGCTCCAGTTACGAATTCTGCAGCAGTGCTGGCTGGGGGAACCTGAGCAGTGGAGCTGCCCTGGGGGTTTCCCATGCCCCCAGCGGGTCCCAGCAGAGGGCAGGTGGCTTGGTGGGAGCAAGAACAACCCTCCTGCCTTCCACAGATCAGCCTGGGCTGGAGAACGCAGCCCTCCTCCAGGACCGGGAAATCAGGGCTGGGATTACAGCTGGTAGTGAGGAGGATTGGCATCCTTGTGTGTTGTTTCAGCCAAACGAGGGACCTCCAGGTCAAAAACTGACCACGACAGAAGCAGAAGGTGTTTGGTGAGAGCCACGTTTCCACACATGGTGCAAACATGAAGGTGGGAGGGCTGTCGCTCCATCCCAGCATCCCCAGCTCCGGGCAAATGCAGTTACATCTGTCCTTGTAGGTAGCGATGGTGACAGTTAAGGCTGTTTAGTTTTTTCCATTTATTTCCCTGTTTTCAGTAGCTGTTGCTTCTCAATAACTAAATACTTCACTTGAGATCCTCGTTGTCTAGTCTCTGCCTTAGGGTGAATTCTGAGATTTTTTCTGGCTTTAGTTGTTCTGTTTGGGTTTTTGTTTGGGGTTTTGTTTTTTTTTCCTTTTTTCCAAGGACAGCAAAACGCCCCAGCCTTTTGGAGTTTTGAATTAGTGTTGCTAATGCTAAAAATTGGCTTCGGCAGCTGTCATTTTTTAACCCTTTCGTATTTTGTAATTGGTATTTTATCATTTAGAAGTGCTCGTCTTTGATACGGGGGAGAAATACGCGATTTGGCAGATGGACAGTACCGGAGGGGGAGAGATACTCTTTTCTGCCCCTGGTAGAAAATATTTAGGTGCCGCCACACTGCAGCATTTGCTCTATACACACCCTCAGTGAAGTGGGTGCAGAGGCCATGCTGCAAAAACCACAGCCCCCAGCATAAAACTGCCAGCCACCACCATCTCTGAATTTCCAAGGAGAGCCGGTGGCCATCCCCTTTCGACCCCGAGCTGGTTTGGAAGCCACAAGATGTCCGGGTGTTTTACTCGCTGCTCTTTCACCAACCGGCACGAATAATTCTGTGAACTTCACAGCCCTTATTACCGAGCACGGCCTAATAATGTCATCTCAGGAGGCAAGTAATTGCAGTAATTAAGAGGTTGCACAAGGTCACTCGAGGCAGGGCTGGGAATACAAGCTTTTGTCTCTCACCCTGCTGCTGCGCCCTACGAGCATGCGTGCCCCAGCCTCACGCTGTCTGCAACCATCGGGCCCAACTCCCTTTCAAAACTGGGAATAACAGTCTGGAGCGGTATCAGCAAAACTGGCTCTAAACCTCCTCTCCCCTTGCCCTGCCCAGAAAACCTCCTGCTTTAGAGAAATGGTTTCAAGCTGGTGCGTTTTGTGAGAGGTGGGTTGGAGGTTTATTGAGGAGGAAGAAGGAAGAGCATAGGTGCGTGGTGAGAGGAGGTGATTGTCCCAAAGTGCTGTCCTTGCGTTAAAAAGATGTTTTTAAAGCAATGTTTTCCATGAAAAATGCTTTATACTGCACAAAGTGTATAAGCCCTTTCCTATCAGGCCCTTGGTACAAACATACATATGGGAGACAGGCATCACGTTGCATGGACTTCATTCACAGAGGCTTTTCTTAATTTTTGATGGCTCAATTTTGCCCCTTTCAGGCTGTCTGAAACGTGTGGCTGCTTGTCTGTCATCCGCGTGTGACTTCATTTATGGGAGAGCGTGTTCTGCGGAGAGGAGGAAGGACGGGGAGAGCGAACCCAGCATCGCCTCTCGCCGCGTCCCTCCAGCTGATGGAGCAGATGAGAGACGCAGTGAGTTACATAAATGTAGGAACCAGAAACTTAATGAAATGGCTCTAAATGTGACAGCATTCATGGAAAGATTAATTACCAGGAGTAAAGGGGGAAGGGTGCCAGGAATTGATAGGATTGGTACCAATACCAAAAGCCTGCTGTGCTAGTAGAGCCATAATATGCAGTCCTAATCTGTGGGCCTATTGTTTTTCTTACAGAAACAACAGGCTTCAGCCAATGATACGAAAGGGGCTACATTACAGTTTCTGCAGGAAAAACAACAACAGCCATTAGAAATAATTACCTTAAGACAAATCGGCAAGCGGAGTGTGGCACACACTAATATCCTCCCAAGCATGAGTCTCTGGGAAGAGAGGGGCTGTTGCTGTATTTATCCCAGTGGTCACGCGAATGAAGGGAGAGAATTAGAAAGAAGAAAGTGGGAGAGAGTGAGAAGCAAAAGGAGACAAGGACAGAAAGAGTGAGAGAAGGAAATGGCAGGTTTTCCCATCAGCGACCGGCCGGTGCTCTCTTCCCTGGCATGAACGTGTGAGGGGACGTGGGTTGATGTCTCCTTACTCACGCTCTCCCTGTGCAATTTCAGGAGAGAAGAGTGAATACGTATTCATTTGGATTTTCTGGTTAGTCCCTCAATTTGCCAGGGAGTAATTAACTATGAGGAAGGGCAGCAAAGAATCAAACCCAAAAACTCTCTTAAATGAGGTCATTATTACTGTTCTCTACAAAGACCTGCCCTCTCCACTTCCCCCGGGGCAAAGGAGTCTATATTTTTAATTTGTTCTTGCCCATCTTCTCTCCTGGGCAGAATTGGTGTATCTGACATATGAAATCACAAACTAACCCGTGGCAGGATAAAAATGAAAAAGCTCCATTTTGCAGTGGGATTAGACCAGCACATTTGACTAATGGCGATTTCCTGCTGCATTTTATGTTGACTGTGGTTGTGCAAGAACTTTAAACTCAAATTTCAGATGACTGAAGACACTGAGAACATTGTATTAACTCCCAGTACAATGAGGTTTTACAGGATGCTGCCAAATTTGTTCTTAGACAGCATTTCCCTCTGCAGTTTTTGTTACTTGTATGTGTAAATATATGGTATATTTTGATATATACATGCCATTTTTCTTCGATTGGTGTGTGCATGTGTACTGCTCAGTGTTGTGTTTTAACTGTAATAATAGCATATAAAATACACGTAGAAAAAAGTGTAATTTTATGTGCACAAATATAAATTACTATGTAAACAAGGGCTTCATCTATGTGGACGCATGCATACGAATAGATCCTAGTTTAGCAAGCTCTGTAAAGACATCTGCCACCATCCGTAACGGAGGTTACTTTATGGAAGAGAAATACAGATAGATAACCAAACAACTGTCAGTTGAAAGGGAGGTATCTATAGCTATCTTGAACCAAAAGTACACAACATTCTGCAACATCTACAGTGTTAATACATAACATATGGTGTCTGTTTCACATGCTAATAGTGACTTTTTAATTTGAAGTCAGCCCCAATGAACCTAAATCCGTGCTGTCTCCAGGATTAATTATGAGTACTAGACTGTGATAGCAAGCCTCTCTTCTTGATAAGCTTTATAAACCAGGTTTGCACACAGGATAAAATAGCTTCCTGAGAGCTGCCATGTTTAACCTACACATGACCTGCTGGTACATCTTTTGGAGAAAGCAAGCCACTTGATAAGGTGCTTGGTTCTATCGTCAGGGCATGGGCACTACCGGAGTGAGAAACACAGCATTTATGGATGTTGACGTTAATTACTGAGCCGCAGATACCTGTTTAGCATAGCCCTTGGAAATGCTGTATTCAATATGCAAACGTTACTTGGAAAGCAGGGAGACAGGTCCGGAGAGCTGCGTCGGGGGGTCCTTGGCCCCCACGTTAACCAATATGCTTCTGCACCCGCATCGCTTCTGCTGCCCACAGCCCCCTGTGTTTGGGAGCTCTTCCTGGTGATGTTCCTCTGGGCTGGGGTGGGAGACGGAACCCTGAGGGACAGGAGAGCACAAGTGACCATGCGTGGGGTGGCCTGAAGGGCCACCTGGGAGAGATGCTTAGAGAAAAATGATAAAAACACGGCAAGTCCTCCCCCTTATCGCCTGCATTCCCTGCAGCACTGAGCTTTTCGAGTCTGAGGCTGTATCTTTTTTTGCTAAAATAGCCCTGGCTGGTGCTCACCGCATGAATTTGTCTGTGGCTTTCCCAACCTGTTTGTGCTTCAATTTCCCCAGAGGAGAGTACACAGCCAGCCAGTGCTCTCACTGGCCCAAGGTAATTTTGTAGCAGTACAAAAGCCCTTAGTGTCACTTTAAATAGGTTTAGGTGCAAAGATCAGAGTCTATCCCAAGCACAGCTATAATGTTCTTCCTTGGAGAAAATGGCTTCTTGATGCCCACGAGGATCCTGCTGCGGTGAAGACATTAGAGCTAGTTTTCTCCAAAATACATGTGCTTGGGTGCTCAGGTGGCTTCAAGTTCATCTTCTCTTCCTTGACAAATAGACCCGCTTAAAGAATTGAAACTCTCTTTCTTTTTCTGATTCTCTTTTATTAACCTCAGGTTTTTAAATTACTGAAAAATATACTTAAAGCAGTTTTCAAGGTCACTGGAAAACTACATTTTTTGAAGTGTCAGTAGAAAATAACCAACTTTTGAACCACCAAACCGGTGATATTTATTTTTGAACCTGCGAAACCGGTGATAAACCCAAGCTGTTTGCATTAGTTTGAAATCTGTTTTCCTGGTTTCGGCCAGCCATGGCCCTTCTGCAGCTACTTTCCCTCCAGATAATTTGCCATTCCCACTGCAGCGTAAATTCTTCTCCAGACAGTAATGCGGTGGCTGCCAGCCCTGCCACCAAAATGGCCCCGTCTCACAAGCTAAGTCGGATCAGCCTGAGACGGGATTTTCCTGACACAAACTGTCTGTCAGGGCTGCAGAACCGGGGGAGCGGGGTTTTCTGGGGGTGGCTTTCACATCTGTGGTTTGGTACGAAGCTGTTACCCCTGGTCAGTGCCTGATGCCGTAGTATTGCCTGCAATCGTCTTCCAGAGAGACGGGAACGATCATTTGTAATAATTAACAGTCCCAGAAGAGTTTGCATGGGAACTGATGTGTTTATCTGTCACGCCCTGGCTAAATTCCAGCAAGGACTACATGACATCCTGCCTCTAATTGTATTTCATCCACCTAAATTCTCCTGTCACGAAGGGCGGTCTTCATTATTCCTTGTCTAGCAGCTCTTACATTGGGTTGCTGCGTTCAGAAATAGCCGCTGAGCCGAAAATGTTTGTTACAAGCGATCAGTATTGCGAATTCTTCCGATTTTATGATGAGTCTTAGGATTTTTTGTATTTTTCATAAAGCCTCAGCTGCTGGAGTCATTATGAAGCACAAGGATCTCAGTTTTCATGTTTGTAAGTAAGTGGCTAGCCCTTGTAGTTGAAAACACGAGGCATGTTTACCCTAGAGGCTGAGAAGCCAGATGGTGGATAAAGAAAAATGCAACAATTTTGGGTTTTAATCTCATGATTTTTTAAGCCAATCTCATGATTTTGGGGGAGCTGGACTCGTGGTTTGTGAATGTTTGCAGTTGGCAACACTGACTGATCATAATGTATCTCTTGTTTATCAAACAGGAGTGCCACAGAGCTTAATTAATTGCTGATTTCATTCATGTTTGCCAAAAGCTTTGAAATCCTTGGATTCATTGAGCTCCTTTTAGGACAAAATACAATTTCCAGTGTTCAATCTGCTCCGATCTGCTACTCTGGGAACCTTTCAGTAGCCAGCAGTTCAGTTTAACTGATAAAATGCATTTCCGTAGCATTTTGACTCTGGAAACTTTGAAGGCCCCTTTCCCTGGAGGCAGAGTGACCCTACCTGACCACAAGACGAATGATGTCTTTCCAGTGGACTCTTGGGGACAAAACTAGACGATTATCTGAGTCTTGTTCCACCCAGTTTTTGGGAGATCACCCACCAGCACCCAAGCGAGACAGGAACTCATGCAAGGGTCTTCCAGTGCCGCTGGAGGCTGGGAGAAGTCACTGGTTTCAGGCTGCTGGAGGTCTCTGCTGACCACGGTTTGAACCGATCTGCTCAATCCCAAACGATGTGCAGCATCACTGTGTGCCACTGCACATAAATAAAGGAGATCGACCCACAAATGTGCCACGAAGAGCTTGGCTCCAGGCTTTCGCTTAACATCATCCAAAGCAACAGCCCAAATCGTCCTTTCATCTTATCCACCACTGGGCTGAAGGAGACGGGAAACATTCAGCAGAGCTGGTTCAGCGGTGGGATGGCTGCTCTGCAGCGAGACACCACCTCCCCGCCATCCCATTGCTACCCAGAGGTAGGCTTGGCAGCCAGGCGGATATTTATAGGGCGGAAAGTTAATACTACGTTGAAAATAAGTGCATCAAACAAGTAGCTCCTTCTAACCCTTCACTAGACATCTTAGGAAAAGGCCAGGCTTTGCTCGGACTGGGTTTGTCTCCTCCCGGGGCTTTTTGGGCAGCTGGGGCTTGGAAAACAGTGTGTCATGCAGTAAAAATAAGGTGCCTCATGCCAGGCCTGGTGAGAATGTCTTTTAAGCCAAAATGATGCTGGGTCTTATTTACTTGACAGCTCCGACATTAATTTAAGACAGGCACAAATGAATCACCAGCCATGTTACAGTTGCCTCCTTGGAATCCCTCTGCTATAATCTCATAGTTTTTTCACCTAATTAATTTCCCCTTTCCTTGCACCAGTGTTTCATGAGTGTATCTTGTTTGGAGGAGATTAAGAGTCACACACTTCATTAGTAAGGTGTAAATTATCAGAGAGACCCTCTCCATCCACCTGCTTAATTGGGTTAATGAAGCGTCTCTGTGGGCCCTGGTAAGACAGCACTGCTCTCCGCTCCCCGCAGGCGTTACCAGGGCTGTTTGGAAAATAGACGGAGACCTTCAAGTTCCCACCTTTGTGCTTTTTGAGAGTTGCAGGCATTTAATTAAAAAAAAAAAAAAAAAAAAAAAAAAAGGACGACAAAAAGCTAAAGTTGACACAGATAGCAAGATAAAACGTTCCCGTCTGTAAAATTACAGCCATAAATATCACTCAAATCAGTCTATATCAGAACTTTCTTATGGCTAATTCCTATTTAATACTAACCCCTCATTTTTTCTCAACCCGAAACACCCAGATTGCATTAATATAACATACACAAAAATAACCTCACTGTTCGGTTAAATGGGTTAAACCAGTAGGGAGCCCACAGCAAAGCAAAGGTAAAAATGGGACGTATGTTCCATCTCCAGTCGTGCCATGTGGGGTGCAGACAGTCCTGGGCCAGAAACCAGGACCCTTCATCTCTGCACATCCCCGTCTCGCCTCTGCTTGGGTTTTGGAGACTATTCTTGCAAAGGAAAGTGATAAAACTCATATCAGGCGCATATATTACAGCACATCCCCCGAACAGGAAATTTTAAGTTGATATTAGAGATTGTTTGCACTGCAACTCCGGCCTCGGAAAGTCACGCTCTTCCGATCAGGTACAGAAATACGGGGTGGTGACTCACGGGGGCTGAGCACATCGGGGCGTGCGTTGATGTCACTTGTGGGGTGAGCTGGGCTCAGCGCTGCTGAAAACTGACGCTGATGCTGAGCAAGGTCAAAGGATCACCTTTAAATGTACTTTCAGGCTCGTCCTCATGAGCAAGTCGTTGAACTGGGACTCATGCAGCCAGAAACAAATCCATCAGCAGTCCCGAGCCTCAGGCGAATGGACAATTTGTGCACGGAAAATGAGGAGAAAGTCTGTGGGTAAATTATTTGTCACAAATTATTCGCCCAGCTCTACCTGACAGAGCAGCGTTCTGCGTTTGATCTCCGTGAGCGACTGTCGCGGGAATCAAAGGGAGTTTTGTCAGGGGATTAAGTGCAGAAGATGTCGTCGAGAACTACATTAAAGATAAGAAATCCAGAGTGTGGCCCAAAGTGCCTAATCCCAGCACAACTAGTGAATTATTAAGTTGGTCATTTGAGAGAAGGAGGGAAAAAAAAAATCCAACTGTTTTTAAGACTGCCTAAAAAGAGGTTTCTATTAAAATACAGCAGTTGCATAATGAGAACAGCAACGTGCGGTTCCAGCATGAGAGCTGGGCTCTTGCGCCAGTCCCTGCAGCTATGGAGCGGCGGCAGAACACCAGCAGCTTCCAAGGGCTGCCCCTTTTCCCAGGTGTAGGATTTGAACCCTCAGCTCCGACTGCCTGGGGGAAAGCACAGTTTTGAGGTGTCAGCAGTAGCTCGCTTTTGCGGCCTTGGGAATTGCCTGGGACACCTGGCTGATCCCAAACCGATCCCACAGGAGGTCCATCCTACCTGTAGTGTCTCCGTGCCTTGTTGGTAAGGCAGGGCTCACACGGGGGGTGACAGTGATCCCTCAGGCTCCCTTTCGGTCTCAGACACAAGTTGTAACAAGGGACAGATGGGAAAAAACTCTCCTCTGTGAACACAGTTACACCACAGGGCAGGAACCAGAGAAGCTGAGAGGAATCTCCATCCTTGGAGATATTCAAAATGTGACCAAAGCAATGTGATTTAACTTTGAAGTTAGCTCCACATTGAGCAGGATCTAGGACTGGAGACCTTCAGAGGTCTTCTCAAACTTGAACTGTCCTATGACTTTTCTGCTCTATCCAGTTTATGCAGAATGTCGTCTAACAAGAAGCAGCCAACGTGAATTTGTCAAGAACAAATCTACCCAGAGCAACCGCAATGGGAGCAACCAGTGCTGGGCTGTTCCGTCCCAAGGGAGAGGTTACTGACTCTCACCATTCCCTTTGGCCTTCCCTGGAGCTTCCCATCCCCTCAGAAATCTCCTGGCAGAGCTCCACATGCAGTCGGTCTCTGAACTAACAGAGTCACCCGGGCTACTAAAACGCATCTGTTAAAAAGATGTGCATGTGGAGGGGGCATAAGTCTTGATCAGGCAGCACGTGAAAACACACTTGGGAGACACTGGAAAGCGGGAGGTGGGGAAGGACGCTGTGACCCTCTTTGTTGAAGCAAAGTGATGGAGAGATCTGCTGAAAGGTGAAGCAGCTTGGGTTTGTTTACTGACACCTCGCTGCTTGGGTACTCAAACCTTGCAATCCTCTGCCACCCTTTGGTAACAGCACAGTCGTGTCTGCCTCGCATCCCTCTTCTTTATCTTTATTTTGTAATTCAACCAACAAGAAGCTCTTCCGAAACAATGGCACGCTCATGCCTGTCCTCACTGAAAGCAAATGATTAACATCCAAGCTCAACTTCCCACCGATCATCACTCTGTACATGAAGATTTGCTGCGGCGAAAGTTGTGGGGAAGGGTGTATCCTGCTTGGGTAACCGGGGAGGACTGAACCGCCGTCCTTGCCTCTCTTCTGGTTTGCACCGCTTCCAAATCCATCAGCTGCTATCGCCATGGTAGCACCTCAGCCAGGAATATGGAGTATCGGAGAAGTCCCTCTCTTCCCACACTGAACAAGGAACTAAAATGGAAAATGATCCCTGAAGACCTTTAGATCCCTTTTCAGCCCTCTGGTTTTGCCTTAAGGATGAAAATAAAACAGTTTGTGTTTATCACTCCTCATCCTGTCCTGACGACATCTGGAAGAGGCTTGCAGCCATCCGGATAGCAGGGGCACCCACTGGCCACCTCCACTGGGACGCAATCAGGAAGGAGAGATGTGCCGTAAACAGCAGCAGTCTGCACCCATTTTGTGTTTTAACGGGTTCAAGAGTCGGTGTTAGCATATGCTAACCACACTTTGCAGGGTGATCATTATGCAAATGCCTACAGTAAACAGGTAGGAAATCAGATCTAATCAGGACAACCCCCTCCCTCCCCTCTCCTGACACAGGGAAGTTGACTGGATCGCATTGCTCCTGGTAAATACAGAGCGAAGGCTGAATTCCAGCCTCAAACCTCAGGTTTTCATGTCTCCTTTTGTTCTCCTGTGTTGGGTTTCTTGCATAAGTCACTGGAAACCTAAGGGCAGCCTTGTGATTGCTTTAATTTTAAAGCTCCCGGAACAGGCTGGTATGGCTGGAGCTAGAATTAATGCTGCTTGTGGATTTCTGTGATTTGAAGGCAAACAAAAAAATAAGCACATCATGCCTGGTCTCCATGAGTAATTTGACTCTGTATAATATCTAATCGCTGTCTATTAAACTGTGGAGTGAGTAAAAGGGCTATCTGGTAATGCTGATGGGGACGTTTGCAGTCACAGATTCCCAGTATGAACCCATGAGCATCACTGGTTTCTCTGATTATCAGGAGACCTACACCTCTCGGGTGCTGCCGGGGGGTCACGCAGCTGGCTTCTGTCTCACACTCCCTCTCCCCACACAGCTCAGCCCGTCTCCTGCATTTGTGACACCTCGGCTCCTCTGTGCCCAAGTGCCAGACACAACTGGTCGATTTGCCCCATTCAGAGGCTGTGCCTGGCGTGGGAACGCCAGCCTCCTGGCTCATCGCATCCTACGTATGACCACGCGTGGTGTCACCCAGAAGGGTTGGCATAAGGCCCCTTGTTTGACCCTGCTGCCTTGTTCCCAGCCCAGCAAGCATGACGCCCATGGCCAAAGTCATTTCAGGTTCCCTTGCCAGGCACCTTATCACCCTGACACCAAAACTGCTCACAAACTTAGCACAGATAGAGCTAATCCTGAGACAAATGCAGACTGTAGAGCAAATTGCTTCTGCCCCTACCATCAGTGGTCCTCCAGTCCCTGCATACTCCATCCAGTAAACACTGCCCTTGTCCCTGGGTCCTCTCCGCTTGTCCCCTTCCCAGCTGGGCTAAGGGTGCCCTCTGCAAGGCTCAGCTCCTGGGTTTAGCAAATCTCAGCCTCACAGATGCCTTCGAAAGGACCAGACATCTTCTTGCAGCAAGTATTAAAGGCTGTGGCCAAGTAATAGCAACCGCTTGCTGCAGTATCTATGCAAAGATTGAGGCAATAAAGGCACCGCAGACAGCAGCATAGAAGACACATAAAGTGACTCCTCAGCCGTGATGACGGTCCTCCATCGTATATAGGCCCCAGGACATGCGTGTGAGAAATGAGTGCTGCAGGGTCACCCTGGCGGGGAGGGACCTGCATGTCCCTTGGCACCCCAGGGTGCTACTCAATACTCTTTTTGCTTTTGGCTATTGCAGTCTGAGATGATGGTATGGTGGTGGGGGAAGCCTCAATAGGCCCTCACTTGCCAGTGATGCCATCAAAGTAGAAAATGAAGTGGCAGAGACTAGGATTTTCTCTGGGAAATTAGACATATAAGGACAGTTTTAATACAGTTGCATCAATACAAGTAATTAGATACATGTAGTGAGGCTCTAATTTTTAGTCTCAGTTATATAGGGGCCAGTGTGATGCCACAGGGTGACCTCTGCACCTGCACAGTACTTCCCACCAAACTCCAAATAGCTCCAGCACGCTATTACTGATTTCCAATCAATCCACCACCATCCCTTGCAATGTCACAGACTTGCAGCAGACCCGGGTGATCCATTCGAGCACTGGCACCCCGCAAAATGCTGAAGGCACTCCCCCAGAGCAGAGGGAAAGAGGTTCGGATCTCTCTGCAGTGACCCCTTCTGCAGTCACCTCTCTCCCCATGGATACGGTAGGCCGGGAGGCAGGAACGAGCTTTGGCAGCCTTTCGCGGCTTAATTCTCCCCTGGCAGTACCTGCCAAAGGAGGCGGATAGTTTGCACACCTGGAGAGGTTGGCACTGTGTCCCACGTCCTGGGGGAGAGAGCGGCCAGAGGAAAAAAGAGAGAGCAGTGGTGCAGGAGGGCTGACCCAAACCACTCCAGGAAGTCCTTGCAAGACATTTCCCAGGGCTGGGTTACCTTAGGGATACCTGCGTTGCTTTAGCAGTGGGATGGTGGCCTTGTTCCACTGCAGATGGCCTCTTCCACGCACGTGGGAAAGGCCAAACGGTGCTGGCACGCCATGCCTCTGTCACACTTGTCTTGGAGGAGCCTTCAACCTGGAGCTCCTACAGCCTGGAGTTCCTTCCACAACACAAACCTCAGCAGGACAGGCCACCCGTTCCACTGGTACCCTGATCTCTGGTGCCCGTCTCTCGGCTCTCTGCTACAGCCTTTGTGTTTGATTTACCGTGTCCAAAGATGGTTCAAAAGCAAATTTTCCCAGGAACCATCTGGTGAATACTCGAGGAATCTAAAACGCCTTGCACATAGCCCTGAAACAGCGGAGTAACCTGGATGGCTTCAGTAAGGGACGTGCCATATTGTATTATAAGTAATTATGGGCAGGAGCAAACTCCTACTGTGTATCTCGTAGAAAGGCACCCAGGTATTTGACTGTCATACTTCAAAAACCCTGCCTCTCTTCCATGTCCTACGGCAATTTGTTTCAGCTGATAACTTACTTGTCTCTGATGTCCAGTTTGGGTTAGTCTTTCTTTAACCCGTCAGCCTGGGTGCTATTGCCAGATGAATAAATGCACGCTTTTGTCTTCCATGTAATGCTCTGTACTCACCGAATGCACTTACATATTCTCAGCCTTCTCTTGGATAACTCCATATATCGACAGGATCTCCCCAGGTACCCTCTGCCAGGCAGGTTCCTCGCTCCTTGAGATGCTTTCATGGCTCTTCCTGAACCCTTCCTAATTTTCCACTTTCCGTTTCAACGCCTGGCCCTGAGACTGGACAGCATCATTTCAGTAGAGGTCTCCTCTCCTGCCTGATTTGGGCATTTCCAGGGTTTCACTGGCAATATCCCTGCCCTCATCCCCTCGCTGACCCAGGGCTGAAGCCACAGCGGCTCTGGCAGAAATAGTGCATCTCTCGTTACCCGCACCCACACGAGAATAAATATCAGGGTCCCTACCTGTGAGCATGTGAGGGGAGGCAGGGGGAGAGCCAGCTCCTCCTTGAAAACAGAAAACAACAGAAGTACAGTCCAGTTTTTCCAGCAATTAGCTCCATGGGGATCGCTGTAAGCAAGTCTCTGATCTCGCAGAGGCACTTCCTTTCCTCTTGGTCTCCTTATAATGATGCTACCTCAGCCTTCCAAATTTAATTACCACGTAATTACACGTCACGTACAGTGGCTTGGTCCTGGCAAAGGCTGAGCATCACCAGGAGGTATCTGAGACCAAGCGTTTTTTCTGCGCACTGCAGGGGAGCCCCCAGCACTCCCTCCAACCCAGCATCCCTAACGGGGAAAACCCAAAACCAGGGTCAAGCCTCAGGATGGTGAGGTGTGTGACCACATACGGGGGGACATCACTGTCACGGGTCATCCTGTGGCCCCCAGACCACATGATGCCGTTCCCAAATCTGTTTAAATGAAGAATGGGGAAGGGACCGCGCCGAGGAAGATGCTTTCTTTTCGGCACATCCCGCACTAAGAAGTATTTGCCAATAAGCTGATAATCAGGTGGCCCAGCCACCCCCGGTACGCTAGACCTTGCTGCTTAGAGAATATTTGATCATACAGTATCTCCATTAGGAGTTTGTAATCCGCTATCGCGGCATTTGAGAGCCATTTGAGTGTAAGGAGATTTTTATTAATGGTTCATGAGCCTAAAAGTCAAAATTGACTCTCAGAGCAGATTTTAACAGCTTGTACAGCATTTATATATTTATCTATCTCTTCACTCACCTCTTCGCCCAGCCACCATCACCTCCCTCTGCTCTGCCCCAGCGCTGAGGTGCAGCAGCAATAACAGCAGCGGGGAGACACCGGGCAGTGCCAGCAGCTGGATCTGGCAAACGGTGTTTCTCCTTCCCTTCTGCCTTTTCCCTTTCCTTTTTCCTTTCCTTTCCTTCTTTCCTTTCCTTTCCTTTCCTTTCCTTTCCTTTCCTTTCCTTTCCTTTCCTTTCCTTTCCTTTCCTTTCCTTTCCTTTCCTTTCCTTTCCTTTCCTTTCCTTTCCTTTCCTTTCCTTTCCTTTCCTTTCCTTTCCTTTCCTTTCCTTTCCTTTCCTTTCCTTTCCTTTCCTTTCCTTTCCTTTCCTTTCCTTTCCTTTCCTTTCCTTTCCTTTCCTTTCCTTTCCTTTCCTTTCCTTTCCTTTCCTTTCCTTTCCTTTCCTTTCCTTTCCTTTCCTTTCCTTTCCTTTCCTTTCCTTTCCTTTCCTTTCCTTTCCTTTCCTTTCCTTTCCTTTCCTTTCCTTTCCTTTCCTTTCCTTTCCNGGGGCTCCTCTTGTGTCCCCACTCCCCTTTCAGATCCCAAAATCGGATGGGGTCCAGGATCCAAACCAAGCCCAAACCATACCCAGCCCCCCCAAACCCACCCCTGCAGCCTTACCCCTGCCACCCACAAACCCCGGTTAAGGGCAGTGCCAGGGCTGTGAGTGGGAGTTTTGGGGGTGCCCCCCCANCAGGCAGGGATCAGGAAGTTGTATCCGGCAAGGTGCAGGCAGGGTGCAGGCAGGGAGCAGGCAGGTGAACAGACAGGGAATCAGACAGGGAATCAGACAGGGAAGCGGGCCAGGAGCAGGAGGGATGGGACAAGGAGGAGCAGGCAGGATGCAGGCAGGGCACCAGGCAGGGAGCAGGCAGAAGAGATGGAGCCGGCATTTGAGGCAGCTCAATTGTAGTTGAGCTTCAAGACCTCCCTCCTAGTTTTCTGCTTTTTCAATTTTTTGGGTTGTTTTGGGGTTTTTTTTTCCCTCCTCTGGTGGGAAATATCACCCTGCAGAGCAGGGAGAGGACTCACTTATATGTATATCTTTGGGAGGTGAAGGGACAGCTCAAGCCAAACGCCCTTCTAATCAGCTCTTTGCCCCTAAATCCAGCTTTCCAACACTAAATCGATGGTCCTCCCAGCTTTTCTCCTGATTTTATTGGATCCAGAATTGCCTCCCACAGCCTGAGTTCAGAGGAAACAAATTCAGCTGGAAGGGAGACCTAAAACACTAAAAATGAAAAAGGAGTTAAAATGCTCTTTATATAATATTCTGCGTTTGCCAGCTCACCTTGGGATTTTGCCCTTTGCCCACGCGAGTGTCCATTTAAATTAAAATCAGAAACGACCAAGTAGAGAAAAATGTAGGAAGTGCAAAAAGCCAGGGGAAATTCAGAGAAATTCCTGCCATGAATTGGCTTTTTCTGATAAAAATGAGCCGTAGCCGGAGGAGCTCATCCCTAACAGACAGGGAAACACTCAGGAAAGAAAAGTGAAAGATAAGATGGGAAAAGCAAAATGGGAAAAGAGGCTTTAAAAAAAAATAATAATCAAAAGCCCAGGAAACAAAGAGCTTTTCCAGGCAGGTGGGATGCTGCGCCCCAAGTTCAACAAGGACTTGCTTTTACTGAGTGTATGCTCCTTGAGTAGGGTTTTTTTGGGGGGCAAACTGTTGTTTTGAACCAAATCAGTGGTGAAATGAAACTTTGGGCGAGCAGCCGGCGGCGGGGATGCGGCTGAGCCACCTCCGGCAGCCCCAGCCTCCGCGTTGCCTTGCGCTTCCCAAGCCCTCCCCGCGCACACCCTCCCGTTGATGATTAAAAAGGGAAAAAAAAAAAGAATAAATGAGAAAAATCACCCACCGCCAAGCGCTAACACCAGGCAAGGTAAAAACTCGCCTTGGTCCGGGGTTTATTTTAAAGGCTGGTCTTTGCTGGCGGTGGCGGGGGACGCGAGTGCCGCTGTGGGATTGCCAGTTCCCGGCGGAAGGGTGACAGCCCGTTGGGGATGCGGGGATGGGAAGCCGAGGGATGGATGGGGAGTCATCGCAGCGGCCTTCCTGCTCCCCGGTGCTGGGGACCGCGGTGGGGTGAGGGTGGCCACGCAGCTGCGGCCCCCGGTGGCCCCCAGGGAGGAGGGGGCTGGTGACAGGCCACGGGGGACAGCCGGTGACAGGGAGCAGGACGGTGGCGGGTGCTTTTTTCAGCCTTTCTCTCTTTCCAGACGTCCTTTTATTTTTTTTTGCTGCGTTAAATCCAAACCTGCGTTAAATCAGCGCGGGAAGGAGAGAGGGAGAGAGAGGGAGGACAGAGAAAGAGCCACCAGGAGCAGGGACGCTTGGGAAGGGCCCGATCCTGCGTCACGGTGCGCCGTGACTTCAGCTCATGGAACTGTAGCTTGAAAACTTATCCCCCCCCATCCTTCCCCAGCACCTCCGCTCGGATGGTCCTGCCTGATGGTTCCCAGGTCCCACTTTTTCTTCCCTGGACCAGCCTGGAAAGTTTAGGGATCTCCCCAAAAGCAATGGGGGACCAGCATCTCCCGGGAGGGCACAGAGCCAAGATGCCTGTCCCTCCCCACGACGAGATTTGGGAAAGCTTGGAGGTGGGGAGGTCACGTTAGCCAAGCTCTGTTTGTAATGAGTGGGGGGGGTTTTTTTTCTTTAAAAAATAAAAACCCAGTAAAATAATCCCCCCTTTGCTTTCCTTCCTTCACCTCGAGGAGCCGCCGGCAAACCCCTCTTTGTCTGGGCGCTGCAGAAGCAGCCGGACCCTCCTGGTCCCGTGCCTGGCTCCAGCCGGGAAATCCCTGCGGCAGACGGCATCGCCCCGCGCCGTCACTCGCCGGATGCGATTAAAATGGAAGACAACCATCAAGTGTGCTAGAACCATTTTAATATAATTATACATATCTGCCAAATCCAGGAAA
>VXBO01005755.1:189013-201390 GCA_013400135.1 Rhinoptilus africanus | reverse complement strand
TTTGTCTTGTTTATCTGTATACATAGAACAGAGCATAGAATAAAACAGGTCCCATGCAACAAAAAATTTGTAATAGGAAGTCCACGAGCAGGGTACTCTAATCTGATTTATTAGCAAAAAGTAAACATCTGATTAAGTTGGGGTTTTTTATTACGTATGTCTGTATATTTTACTTACACTTCTGAATAAATCTTAGCAGCTCAAAACTGTAATAAATGTAAATGTACCTCTTTTTATATGCTGTATTTGTGATTCATTTATAAATCTATGCTGATAGCTTTTAAACTTTTATATACATTGATTAGACGATATGCCATGATAATGATACACTTCTGCAAAGAACAGTAACAGCACTGACAGCACCTAACAACCAAATTTACAGTTTAGTAAGTGTATTCAAGACAAAAGTTTTTCATGTGTAGAAAATGAAAATCTTCCATAGTAATGACAATATGGCAGTCAATCACAAATTGCCATTAACTTCCCAAAATACTTGCATGTTCTCTTTTTCATAGATTACCTTAATGCTTATTGAGCTGGTAGTGTGATTATGTAATAGTAATGACAGTGTGTTTTAATAGCCCTGTAAAATTTTGCCTTCTGTTGCTTAACCCATCCAAAGCACTGAAATGTGAGGTAATAGCAGTGAAGTGGATACTTAGGTTCTTGTGTTGAAGAACAGTACTTGGATACAAGAGAGAATGATTTTTTTGTAAAATACCAGGTATTTTATTATTTTGTGCTTTTTTCCCCACAGATTAATGCAGCTGTCCAGCAGTGTCTTGATTATTTTGAATTTTGCAAGGTAGCAGTTAATAAAAATTCCAGAGTCAGTGACTTCTCCCAGCAGCATTGTGGTGAGTATCTTTGCATGTCTTGCACTATGTGCACGTACATCCACTTTCTTCAGGTCTTTGAGCGCACTACCTCAAGAGGAAAACATTTTGTCTGTTCTTTTTCTTCACAGAATATTGTATGTCTATCTTTTGAGAGAACACGAATAACAGTGGTTATTTACTTAAGCTGTCTGTCTTTATATACAAAATGATCCATGTATGTTGCAGGTGCTGTAACAGTAAAAGAGTCAAGTTCTAATTTTTTGGTTTTATTGTTAAAGGTGATAAGCAGAACTTTTCTTACACTGGACCAGAATTGCAGTACGTCTATTTTGTTCATTCACTGTGCCTTTTAGGAAGATTGTTGATCTATAAGCAAGGCCGAAATCTCTTTCCAGTGCAGCTGAAAAATAAAAAAGGTAAGGGGAGGGCTGAAGAAAATGGAACCTGTTGAGCAACATTGTATTCATACTTGATATATGTTTCCATTGCAATGTTGTGGACATTATACTCTGTTCGGCATTTCTGTGCCTGGAAACCTTTCTAAAAACATGGTATAGGTAATTTTGAGCATCAACACAGTTTTAAAATCTTTGATGGATGTGCACTTTTATCCTTATGTTTGATGAATTTCATGTTGAGGAGATTTGGATCAGTGTGTAAGTAAGTGATTCAGTCTTTCTAGGTATGAGTAATATCTTTTGTCAAACCAATTGATATTATTGATCGGAAGAGAGACATGTGCGGGGACCAAAACTGTTTTTCAGGTGTGAAAGAGAATCAGTGTGTTCAAGCTAATTGCAAATTGAAAAAAATTGCTCTTAGCTTAACCGGTTAATGTAATTAAGATAAAACAATGGTAGAGGAAAAGGTTGGTACCTGTGAAACAGAGGTGTTGATAAGGACGGAAGATGTGAGGTGGAAAAGCCCTTGGACATCCAGAAGAGTCTACAATATGGTGATATATTGTGCAGGGCTGGCAAATGCAAGTGCGTGAGAACAATTGTAGTGTTCCATTATGTTAATACCTGTATTAATTCAGTGTAGGATTCAAAACATTAATGGATACTAATTCTGTGACTTGAAGATATTTTGCCCCTCTGGTTTGAGGATCAGGATTTAATAGCTACAATGTAGAGCAGTTGTGAGGAAGAAACATAAACTAATCGAGTGCTTTCGTTATTTATGGATTATCTGTATAACAGCATTCAAGCCATGATCCACTAGTGATGGTTGCTTTTTTTCTCTCTCCTACAAAAGTCACAATCTCACCATCTGTCTTCTTAATAGGTTCCTTCTCAGCTTTATAGATAGCAACCCTTTCCTCACAAATGGATTTGTTAACATAATTAGATTAAACTTGGAGCAATAGTTCCCAACCTGCATTTAGCTACATTTGTTTTTTTTTGTTTCAGAGCTGAGGAAGAGTTGTCTGACAGCTTGTCTCTTTTTCCAGTTGTTTCACTTAATCTAATAGCAATGTAATGCTTTTTCCTCCAGCCATGTATATTCAGCATTCTCAAACTTTGGCTGCCATTTGTTTCAGTGGAAGACATGGTAAAATTGACATTGGCTGAACTGAGAGCAAGATCAAGCCCTACAAATTGATCATGAAATACCTTGGTAGAGTCTCAGGGACATGCACATCCTTTGTGTTATCAGTTGTACAAATCTTGATTTCCTCAATGAAGCAAAGCATTGTTTACGTATATTTACAAAATCCATTTTATTTGTAAAATTAAAGTTGCACTTTAATTTGCAGACTACTTTCCTCTTTTTTTTTTAATAGATAGTGTATCCATAACTGATCTGTTGGTATTATTTACTCAGCTTATTTATTACTCTCCAAGTTACCCAAAGACAGCTTTGACAACGCATACAGGTAAATGTTTGGCTTTAAATTATGCTAATCTAGATAATTATGATGCGACATGTGGAAACTTCTTTTGCAGTTTTTGTGTCTCTTATTTGTGCAGATGTTTCTTTTCCCTTCCTCCCTTATATTTCCTTCTTCCCTCTAACCATGCTAAATCAATGCTTAACAAAATCATAATTCATAAGCATCTACATAAACCATATAGATATGTTTGTGTAAGTTAAAATATAAACAAATACTTCTTGTGTTCACCAGACAATTATTCTCCAGCAAGTCTTGTTATGGAGATTCTGCAAGTTTTTTGTGATCAAACAGGATGTGCTGCTGAATGTTTATATAAGGATGCCGTGATAGATGCCCTACTTCATCCTGTTCAGAGTTTACTGAGTGGCACAGAGGTTTGTAGTAATCTTCTGATTTTTAAATCTATAGAGTATTATCATTTTTCTGTATTTTCTATGTAGATTTATTTAATTACGTGCTAGTTTCTGCAGTATTTTCTAGTTTAGGTCTTCTAGCATGCCTTAAATAGTGTAGGCTGTCATTATGTTTTGTCTGACAAACTTGGATTTCTTAGAATCTTGTGAACAGTAGCAAAAAATTTTCTTTAGTGAGACCATTCCCTTGAGAAAATCATGTTGCTTAATTTTTTTTTATTCCAATGTTTTTGTGTGTCTTTTGGATATTTCTTGGATGCTTATTTGTTCTACTTGCTATTTAAAAGGCAACCTACTTTTATTCCTTTTTAAATTCAGCGGGTTATTTGAAGTTAAGTGTTCTCAATAATTATTATAGGCAAAATACGTAATTCTTCATGGAAAATTATTATTTTCTGAATTGGGGAAAGGAATAGTTTGTGGGGGATTTTATGGGGTTTTTCTAAACATTTCTATAAAAGTTGTAGAAAATCTTGGGAAACATTATCTGCCTTGAAATTCTAGTTATAGTTTCAGCCTGTCCTGTAGTTTTTCTTTTGAATGAGAAGATTTAATTGATCTAGGTGACTGCATGTCTCAAGTCAGACAGGCTGAGGGTCTGAAATGCCCAAGTAGGAGCCTGAACTGTCTTACATAAAGAGACTTTGAGATAAATTAATGGCTGAGATGTTTTGATTTTAATTCCTGAGACCCATGCTTGCAAAGACAGTCTGGATTCCTAAGTTAAGTACCTCATGTACATTCTTAAAGTTGAATTTTGTCTTACATTTGAATCAGTGTCCTTATGATTTTTTTCAGTGCAGTTTATTTTTCAGAAAAGGCACTTCATATTAATTCCTGAAAATGTTTTTGCTGATACAAGAATATTCCAAGGCTATTTCAAAAGTGAAAACAATCAATTTCCAAGTAAATATTTTAGTGTATTTCTGTAAAACTTAAAACTGTAGTCCTGCAAAAACTTCATAATGTCAATAATTTAGCTCTTCTGTGGTTATTTGTACTGAGTACAGTAGCATTACTTACACATTTTTAAGGCTGTCTATGGATGCTTGTGCAAGATTAACACTTTAATTTGTCTTGGCTTTACTAGACATTGTAAAAATTTAGTGCAAATTTTTTCAAGTACAAAAATGACTGAGCCTACGTATGCTTTGAGCACTGACAGTCAAATTTAAAAACAGTACGAACACAATTATTGATTTGTTGTGATGGAGGCCTGTGTAATCCCCCAGGCAATCTCTGTGGTCACATGGTATTCTAAAGCATATAAAACTGTCTCTCTCTGTTATTATACATTAGTAGTTAAAAAATAAATTATCTCAATGTTTACCATTTCTTCTTTTTTGTTTGTTTTGCTTGTTTCTGCCATGCTTAGCTGTCTCTCATAGGTAGCTGAACTCTTAAAAAATTGTAAACCCTCTGGCGACTTAGTTACTGGCCAGTTTAAAAAACCAGGTCATATTCAGGCATATTTAACACAGAGGAGCTGTAGTAGGTTAGTTATGTATTGTGAATCTGGAATATGTTGCATTTGTTCTAACAGAGGTGCAAATTTGTTTTGTATTGCATCTGGCAAACAATAGCTGGAAAAAGTAGGCCAAGTCAGAGACACCCTCTTCCTCTTTTACAAAAATTTGAACTGGTTTTTCTTCCCAACCCAACCATTGGCACTTCTTAGATACCCAGGAATCCTAATGCTGGACTCTAACACTGGACCAGGCTTATCTTGGAGGGCTGTGGCTGTGCACACATCTTTCTTCAGCTGGGCTTGTGGGGTGGGCAGCACTGGAGCTGCATATGGGGCTCCTTGGTTGTACAGTGGGCTTAATGAGCAAATACAGTGCTGTTATTTTACATTTGAGCTCTGAATTCACTCAGGTAAGTGCAAGCCTTACTTGCCTTTTAAGCAGAATAGTATTGTGAATCTGTTGTAGAGAGGAGAGGAGGAACTCGGTGGTGATAAGCAGGAGTTGTCAGTTTGTGGGCAGCGGTATTGACCTTTTGGGCTGTGTGGCCTCTGAAGCATAGCTGGTGCAGAACTTTGCATTCACATTTTAAAGAAGCAAAGTACCGTGTTTTTTGGGTTTTTTTGGTGTTGCACAGGGAAAGCAAAATAATAATGCTCTGTGACAGTGACAGCACAGTGTGTTTCTTTCTTAGAATATGGAGCAATGATACTCGGTAACCTAAAAAGAAGAGGTGAGGGAGATTTTTAACCCTCTGTATCACTGAACATTTTAACTAAAAATCCCAACGGTGAAATGGTATTTTTCTCTTGTGTTATTTTGACCACCGTCGCCTTGAATTCCTTAAAGTAGGAAGACTATTTTTCCTCTGTGCACTATACAAAATACGGTGCTACCAGTAAGAGAAGAAACAGGAGCTGAGTTGCATAGCATTTTAAAAATATTTTCTCTTGTGAGTCCAGCCATCCTTGATGAATAAAGGAATAATGGAAAAGGTTTAAACAGTGGACTTCAGCATCAGGAGAGTGATGCTTTATTCCCTCTTCTGACATACTAGATATTTAGCAAGTGTTATTGCGAAGAGTAGTTGCCTCTAGTTCATCTCGCTTTTGACTCCACTTTGTCATCCTGGGTGTGGGTACAGGGAAGCTACTGTAGAGGACTTTTTCACTTTGAAAACTGTCCTTTCTCTTTGTAAGTACCTTTGTGTATAAATCCTAGGAATTTGGAGTGTTTCTCGGACCCTGGATAAGAAGGTATGCTCTGATTATCTCATGACCAAATTACTGAGGCATATGGACAGGAGCAGAGTTTTGGTGAGCACCTTTGCGACATGGCATAAGTCCTGCAGAATTACAGCTGCTGCTTGCTGTCAGGCCGTTGGCACACCTCCCCATTACTTCCCCTCCCCTGGGCCTGGTAGGCTGGGCTCAGGACCAGCACAGGTCTCAGGACCAGCACAGGTTGTATGCATGGGTGTCTAGCCTTGCAGACAGCTGCTTGAGAAAGCGCTGCTAGGAAGCCTGAGCAGAGATCCCCTCAGCGATGGCTCTGCTGATAAGCCTCAGTGTGGACTCACTCCACCTTTCACTCAGGAGTGGTTTTTTAAGCTGAGATTCTTGTCCTCATTCCCCACCTGGAATATGGTGTAGCAGCATGGAGGCCTGGTGTTCCATTGGTCTGAACCCTGACCCACAGACCCATGCACCCTCCAGTTGCATGGTGACATTGGGCTGTGTCTGACCCTGGTTACTGTGTCTGGAGCTGCCCCTGACTCACTGATTCTGCTTCCTGGCTTAACCTTGAACCTCCCTCATCACTGTGGAGGGGATCTGGACAGTTGGGTGAACCTAGTTATTATCACTGCACCTCATCTGCTCACCTTGCTTGGGCATGGTGGGACTGCCCACCTATCCAATGGCAAGCCACTGCCTCTCCCTACCTCATTATCATACTCAGTGCTGGCTTCTTGTCTCCTCCAGAGCATCCTTTCCTTGCTGCTCTCTCACAGATTCTTCAGGGAGTACCCATGTTCTGCTTGTCTACTATTGGAATATTGACTTTTCTTATTAATGAGCAATGGACAATTTAGTGTTAATTCTGATAGTACATTCATTAGTGATGGTACCAGACCAAACAGTCTGAATCCCAGTGTGTCTATACCGTGCTCTGTAGTGAGTAAAGAATTGGCAGATGACTTTTGATTTGCTCCAGTGGGGCAGACTTTCCTCATGATTTCAAAGGTATTTGGACCTACCACAGCCTAGAAATGAGGTGAACACAAAAGATCTTCTTTGGAACTAGAATTCCATTTCTAGCCTAAGAGTTGCCAATGCATATGCAGCAGTGAGGGAGTTAGCATGTTTGCCACCTTGATTCAGGTATTGCTCTTATACTCCTAGATCAAGAGCCTTTCCGCATTCATGGTGGAGAAGGAGAAAAAGGAGTTTAGAAACCCTGCATCTATGCAGTCATTGAACTTCTGGCATAATCCTTAAAAGTGACAATTACTGCCATTTGTGATGTTAAGCCATTAAGCAATCATCAGAAAGGTGACCTTCAGGGTCTGTGTACATCAGCCAGACTTGAATAAACAGCTTTCACAAAAGCATTGAATCGAAAGCTTTTTTTTTTTTCTGTCTTCCAAATAGGTGTATATAAATTGTCTTGAGACCACTTTAATTGATGTAGCTGATATTTTGGCAAGGATTGCTGCTGTAGAAGATGGTCTTTCTCTTCTTCTTTATGGAGAAAATGAAAAAACTGCCAGAGAAGATAGGTAAGAGTGCAATTATGAATAGCATTAGTGAGTACTTTAATGAATTACATTAGTCCTAAGAGACTCATTTTCTGTTTTTTCATTTATCTGTAACGTGATATGTTTTGTTTATGTTTGGAGTAAAATATCTGATTATCAAGTAAAGTAGTAAGTGTTTTAGAGGATGTATTAGGGTGACATTTATGTATATAACGATGTGAAATGACAATTTAAAGAAATACTTTTATTAAGGGAGATATGCATGGTTTACTTGTTTTTCTTATTTGCGTGAGAGCTTTCTTTTCTCTGAATGTAGTTACCTTATATTCATAGTGCTGCTGATCAGGCCAAAGGCCTCGCTTCTCTGTTTTTTGTTTGTTTGTTTATTTTTAGAATAGACATAAAAAATCAACTTAATTTGTTGAGAGAATAAATTTAATGTAGCATTCACTTTTAAATACATCTAGTAGGGACAGAATCAGAAGCTGACATTTGTAACACTGTACCTAACTTAGGATCAGTTTGATCCTATGGTATTATATTGTTAGTTGATGCTAAAACTTGAAACAAGGCAGTAAAATTGAGACTGGCCTTTTAAAATATCTAAGCTGTGGATCATGAAAATATATGAAATGTATGTCTTCTAAGTGGAGGAGCCTCAAAAGTTACATATGTTTTTAAGGAGAGTTGGCAGTAAAAGACAGTGTTTTGGAGAAACACTGTCCTTTGCATTGCAAGCCTGGAAGACTTCAAAAGGAGGTCTCGGATAGGAACATGGAAGAACAAGGACTAATTTTTGCCTTGTAGTGATGTACTTAACACTGATTAAGCAGAAGCTAAAATGATTTTCTTCCTAACTGGACTCCTATAAAACACAGTCTGTGTAGTTAATGGCTATGTGGGCTGGATGGAAAACAATAGATGCATTTTTGCCTTATGTAGACCTGTAGCCCGAGTAAAATCACTTGCTGTACATTTATTTTCTTCTGACTAGTGTTATAATATAGTTGGCCCGTCCATAGTGGGTCATAGTTTCTTTTCCCCTAGAAAAAAATAAATAAGTTTAGGCAGAGGATTTGTTTCAAGGCTTGTTGATGACTACAAACCAACATTTAAAAAGTGTTATTTTATTTCTAGTCCTGCAGCTGTTCATGTAATTGTTCAGTTTACAAAGAAACTTCTTCATGACAACATTTCTCTTTTATCTGGATCCGAGATTTTGCCAGTTGTTAAAGGAGCTTTCATTTTTGTATGCCGTCAGATGTACAGAACATGTGAAGGCCTGCAGATGCTAATTCCTTATGCCTTGCATGAATCTATTGGAGAGGCGTGGAAAAAGGTAAATCATTTTTTGGCTTGGGAAGATTGTAAAAAAGCTTACTGTAGAGGTTCAGCTTATGTAATAATTGTTCTTTGCTTCAGGTTGCTTATATTTAAGTAGTGAGATAATGCTTGGAATTGTTCTAAAAAATAAATAAATTAAATAAAAGTTCTATGTTTCATGTTTTCCTTCTGTATGTGAACATAACAGAGGCTTAGTTTCAGACATCTGTGCCTTCATATTAAACCAGGAACTCTCAAGATGTACCAATAGACCTATCATTCATAGATCAACTCATTTCTAAAAATTGTCCTTGATGCTAGAGGTCACCTGGTGTCTTAATAGCCAGTGTCCATCACAGGTCTGGTCTTCACTCTTGGTTTGGGATATTTTGAAAGGAAAAACTCCTGAGATNAAACTCCTGAGATGTGGCCTTAGTAATGTTTAGGCTAACCTATTTGGGTTTGGTGGGACGTACGGAGGAAAAAAAAAAAAAGAGATTCCAAATGCTTGACTTAAATAGATGCCAATGAAATATTCTCAAGGGACCATAATGAACAAAGATAGGCAGGAATTCCTGTCTTACCCATGTACTTGGATATATCCTGCAGTGTAGAGTCTGTACAAAACTTCAGTTTGATGGCTAGTCTAATGCTTTTTTCTGCATGAAAGAACTTGGGTCCAACAGTTCTGCTTATTCGGCTTTCTCTTACAAATTTACTGAACAAGGTATATGGATCTCTGCACTAAACTATACTATTTTCATTGTTCTGATGGCTGTGTGTGGTGTGAAAATTCTAAGCTATTGCTATAAAAATTAGTTAAGATGGAAAAATGACAACAGATGCTGCAAGAGCAGTTTTCAAAAAGTTCACAGTGAAGTAAATTCAAACAAATGTTTGAATTATTAAAATAACATTGGGAGCATTTATGTGAGGGTAGCATACAAAGTTTCAACTTTGGCTTCCAGCTAAACTGAAAGCATATTTAAACTATCGGTATTAGAACTCTTAGTGGAAAACCAAAATTTACCTATGTTGTTTGACTTCATATTGAAAAATAGAAACATGTAATTTTTCCTCCAGTGATTGTAAAATATTTTCTTAGGGAAGTATTAGACTAAGCTGGAAGAAAAAATTNATGTGAAGGCCTGCAGATGCTAATTCCTTATGCCTTGCATGAATCTATTGGAGAGGCGTGGAAAAAGGTAAATCATTTTTTGGCTTGGGAAGATTGTAAAAAAGCTTACTGTAGAGGTTCAGCTTATGTAATAATTGTTCTTTGCTTCAGGTTGCTTATATTTAAGTAGTGAGATAATGCTTGGAATTGTTCTAAAAAATAAATAAATTAAATAAAAGTTCTATGTTTCATGTTTTCCTTCTGTATGTGAACATAACAGAGGCTTAGTTTCAGACATCTGTGCCTTCATATTAAACCAGGAACTCTCAAGATGTACCAATAGACCTATCATTCATAGATCAACTAATTTCTAAAAATTGTCCTTGATGCTAGAGGTCACCTGGTGTCTTAATAGCCAGTGTCCATCACAGGTCTGGTCTTCACTCTTGGTTTGGGATATTTTGAAAGGAAAAACTCCTGAGATGTGGTCTTAGTAATGTTTAGGCTAAACTAGTTGGGTTTGGTGGGACGTACGGAGGAAAAANTTTTGTAGTCGAGGAAGCGGGAGAAAAATTGAATGCAAGGGAAAGAGAATGGAACAGCTATTCTTCCTGTCAAATGATACATGCTTTCATTATTATTAGAAATTTAAAAAATACAATCCCAATGTAAACTCAGGCAGAAAATATCAGAAAGATAGAACATGGGTAGAAGGGACACTTAAATCACCAGCTTGTGTGTATTTCTTACTGCTTTTATATATGAGTATTATCATGAAAGCATGCATTTTGATTGAAAATAAAATATATTATTACTTACAATCATAATTATATCACAGTAAACTCACTCTCTCATCAAAGAATGTTGGTTTTGAAACTTAGGTACTTCCTTGCATTGAGAACTTTAGGATTTCATTGAATTAAGGAGTTCAGTTCACTTGAATCATGCTGTAATTTACGTAACTCAACAATCTGTCTTTCTGTGCTCTCTTATTGTGTAACTAGTCAGTCTTACTTGAACGAACCTGTTACTCTATTTAATGTTTATCACAGGCAGGCTGTTAAATGCTTTTGGTGGGCATTTCCAGTTATTTGCTCTAAAGCACCACAGCATTTGCACATACACAAAAGACTTCTTTGCACATTAAAATAATTTATTATGGTATAGAACATCATTTAGACAAATTGTTTTGACGCATACAAGATAAGTAGGCTGAATGAGTCGAATTTTAAAACAATCATGAAACATTTAGCTGACAAAATGCCATTTCTTCACATCACTTTGGAGGTCAAATTGAGACTGAATTTGAATCTACATATTCAGGACTTCAGGAATCAGCAGGTTAGTAAAGGAAAGTCACATTTTCTACTTTACCATCCTGATTACTTTTTAAATTATTTTCTGTAATTTTAAAATTTTAAAGTATCTGCAGTTTATAAAATAGTCTACCATTTATAGTGTAGCAAAAATGGTGAACTTCGGTGGACTCTGTCCAAGCAGTAGTGACAGTTTTTTAATGGATAGACTGGTAATTTGTTTCCCCCTATTTTACACATCTCCTGGAGTTTTAAGCATGATGGAGAAACAATTTTGTACAGATGATAAGACGGGAACGTAACAGATCCAGGAGGACTGACTAGTGTAATAAAGGAATCCATTAGATGATGTTTATAAGAGAGTGAAGTAATGACTGCTTGCTTTCATTTGAATGATGCAATATGCTTTTGACCCCTGGAAACATAAACCAGCTTAAATCATTCATCTTAAATATACAGTGGTTTTGACACCAGTTATTTTCAAATATCAATTCAATTAGAAACTCCATCAAATATAAAAAGATGTATATATAGTTATTTATGTCTGTACCTCTAATTATATCCATACCAATATAGATACATTTATAGAATTTATAAATAAGTAAAAATAAAATTCGGCGTAATTACTTAAGAAATTCGGTGTTGAGTTATTGAATCCAGAGCCTTTTATTTCCATTACCCGTGACAGAAGTAGACTACAGAGTTGCTTTCNTAAAGAGGTATTTATTTATTTCTTTATTTTACAGACAAGTTTGCTTTCAGAAAGAGTACCTACTCCTGTAACTGGCATGGACTCGACTTCATCAATAAGTCTAGAGTACAAAAACATGTAAGTTGATGCTTAATTTATGCACATGCACAAGTATGAACAGAGACTGCTACTTTATCCACAGTTGAGGCATCTTATAACCTTGTGAGTTTTTTTCCAAAAGCATAGGAGATAGGAGGGAGATTGAAGTCATCCTAGCATGCGTCTGAGTGGAGTTAGAAAATTTTTCTTGACCTTTCAGGACTTCCTTGGTTTACGGAGTTGTGTCTGATCTATGTAAAATTGACTTACACTTGATTCTCTCAACCTGGTCTAGTGGGAGGTGTCCCTGCCCATGGCAGGGGGATTAGAACTAAATGATCTTTAAGGTCCCTTCTAACCTGAACCTATGATTCTATAAAATGTGAATTAGAAAGCATAAAACAAAATAGCTGTCAGTTTACTTATGGCTTTGATGTGGTGGCTGTTCTGTGGAATGG
>VXBO01005755.1:142974-182628 GCA_013400135.1 Rhinoptilus africanus | reverse complement strand
TTTTTATTTTACATCTACAAAGCATAGTCAAATTTAATCTGTGACCTTGACTGGCAGTTAAAATCAGATTTTTTTTCTAATGAGCTAGCACTTTGGGTTGCTGTTGTGTTAAAGCATTTATTTAGTGCAAGCTCTGGATTAGTGGTAGTTTAAGTTGTTTAGGCAGCATATATCATAATCATGTACTTTATGTTTGGAAGGAATTTTTATACTTCTTTTTTGTAACACTTTTTGGATAATTTCAGGAGAAAATGGGACGATAAATTTAATTTTTCCAATACAGTCGATGTTGGTGTGTCCACCAATGGATAGTTCTGTTCAGTCATCAAGTTTTCTGAGGAATGGGGAAGGTAGAATCATGTTGAAGGTGATACATTTTTGATAGCTTTCAGATTGGGGTAGGTCTTAAGTAATGATTTTTATGACTTTTGAAAGCCTGCATTGTTTTGGCTTTTGAATTACTTCAATAGTTTGATGGAATTCTCTAGGTTTCCAGAAATAGCAATACTGATACAATTATTCAGAGTTCCCTGAACTATTAAAGATGTTTTGGATGGGGTTTATCTCACTTACATACTGTGCAACAGTGGGTTTTGTATGCCTAAGATAGACATCCAAGATAATATGGTCAACGGAAGGGAAATAGTTAATCGACTGTTAATTTAACATATAATGGCTAAGTCTAAGTACCTAGAAAACTTTTGGGGTTAAACGGACATAAAGTTTTGTTGTAACCACGTTTTTGGGCAGTGATTGCAGAAAGCTAAAGATAAAAAATTTGACCAGATATAACTATGGTTAGAAAGCAATGTTAAAGCAATTTCGGTGCCACTAGAAGACTTGGTTAGAAGACCTAATTGCTTCGTGTGCTTCGTTTTTCTAATTTCTGAATCATGTCACATTGCCACAGAATCGTATTTGTAATATTTATGCTGAACTACATTTGATAACGCACATCTTTGTACGCCCTTTAATCTTAAACACATAAGATTTAAACATTTTTTCCTCCTTTGTATTTTTGGCTAACGCGTTCCATTATTGACTGAACAGATCATCAGTTGGGCTTTTAGTACTTTTAACTGTTGACTAATCGAGTTTTTATTTTGTGCCCTTAAGAAAATTTTTCTTAATATGTGCCATTTTTTTTTTTTTTTTACTCTGTTTGCTGCATAAAAATATTTTAGAAAATGGAGCAGAGGAATTGGGGTCCTTCTGCTTGTCTCCACTCTTCCTTTGAGAGATTCTACAGCATACAGGAAATCTAGCTTGGAAGGTACCCTCCAAGCTTTGAAAGACATGTTTAAGCCGGTGAAATTCTTCCTCCTCTGATGATGATTATGGAGAATCTTATATTTAGTTGGTGTATCTTAGATATTCAAAGTAGATGGCATCTTTCCTGTGATATATAAGCTATGCACTATAGTTGAGCAGTCAAGATTTATCTGTACTTTTTTCTGATCGGACCTTGTGTTGGACCATGTTCATTGTCGTCCTTCCTAATATCCCAAATCAGAGGTTGGTCTGCCTTCTCAATAGTCCTTTCTCTGTGTCTGCTCTTTCTATTCTTTTGCAGGCTCCAAGCTTTGATGTATAGGTGAGAGAAGGAGGTGGCTGGCAGAGAAATAGCCCTTAGCGTTTAACTCTTTGCATGTGCAAATATCTAAGAAACCTTAAACCCCCCAAAATCAATTGCTTGCATTACTGATTTTATGAACAGCCTTGAGACCCAAGTTTAATTATTTTATTGTGAATTTCATTGTGAACACGTTTTGTGGAAAAATTGCATTCTTCATAGCCCTCTCCCTTACGTCTCAAAAAAATCTGATTTCACTGTATTTTAAACAACAGTTCATTTTATGAAGACAGTATACCTTGACAAGTTCTAGATTTTTTTTTTTTTTCCTGCTACTGGGAGATTTACTTGTTGTGTTTACTTTTCTCTGTGTTGAAAAACAGCTTTGGTTGATTTCATGAAAGTATGGATCCTAACTTTTCGCTCGTATCGTATTGAAATGACTCATTGATCAAACCAGTTGAATAGTAACTCTCTACTGTCTCTGAAACTATATTTCTTAAAAGTAGAGAAAATAAAAGTTTGGATTTAATCCAGATTAAATGAAGCCAAGTTTGGATATGCAGTGAACCAGAGGGGAAGATAATTAAGTTGGATTTGTGGAAGAAGTGGAAAGCAGCCACAGGTTGTTGTCTATTACATGAGATGCTGTAGGATGAAAGATGTAAGCCTCAACATCCAAGCTACACCCTGTTACACTGAGAATAAATGGACATATTTTGAAGCATGTAGTACCAACAAGTCTTAGAAATGGTATTCTACTAAAGGATTTGCTGTTCTTTTCATTAAAATACGTGTATACACATTTCAAACATAAAAACTCCCCGGTTTAATGTATTTTTTTGTGGTTTAATACTAGGTAAAAACTAGGGTACTTGATATGCTAGGATCTTTTTGTATGTTTAGTGATTTTTTTTTAACTGTGATATTTTCGCCCCCCGTTCCCCTCCCCCCCCCTGCCTTCTGTGTGGTTTCTTTTTGCCATTGGCTTTTATGGTGGAAAGCCCCTCTTCTTACAGAAATAATTCAGTGTGCATTTTAATAAAAGCTCTAATTTTATAGTAAACATCCCTATGAAACTATTATATGCTTAAAATAAAATTATACATGAGTTTTTACATTTGTCTTCCTTTGGCAGGATATCATTGACAGGCTTATAATTTTGAATTCAGAAGCTAAAATTCATTCCTTATTCAGTTATGAACAATCGCATATCTTTGGTCTGAGGTAAGATGCTAATTTTTTATTCTCTGGTCACATTAACTAAATAGGATATAACATGCTTGGATGTGTTGCTTCTGATAAGATAACACTGGTTTTTATTATGCATGACGGTGAAATTCCTCCTTTTTTTTATCATAAGAAGATTAAATGAAAATGGCCTACAAAATGAGAATAGTAACGTATCTAATCTTATTACCTGTAAATGGATATATTGTAATATGATAAGCAGTAATAGAAATTACATGTTGTTATTTTGCGTAGTTGATTGAAAAGAACATGTGGTACATTCATGGTAGTGCATAAAACAAAAATCATACTGAAATACTAAAATAAACAAAGAACTTTTTACCATGTTTATATACATTTGGTTTATCTAGTCTCCCTGTACGTAATTTTTTTTTTTATGTATAGGTTTAATTATCACCAATTTCACCACATTTCACAGTACCATTTGATCCCAACTATTTCTAGAACCCAAAGGGACACTTAAGCATGACAGTGTGATCGTATTTTGTGGTGTGTAGTATTTTAAACTAATAATTAGTTTCTGCATTGTTCTGTTTTCCAAAGTTGAATATATAAATCCTTGAATTCACATTTTTGTTACAAACATATTTTGTGCAATTGAAATAAAAGATCTGCTGGATTGTGCTTCATAGTATGGAAAACTTTGATAACCTTGCTTAGGTTATCAAGATATAGCACAATTAAATACTGCAACATTAGCTTTCTGCAGCTGTATTGGTACTTTTATATCACAGCAAAATTATTTCATACTATGTATGAATAACCATAAGATACAGTATAATTTTCTGATAAGGATGATCATGAAGGAGGTGAACAGTGGCAGAATTTGGAGTTGGGAGATGTACGGGGTTTTTTGTATAATTCAGAAGTTATAAATGCTATTTTGAAGGAATTCACTAGTTGGATAGGAATGAGAAGTCCTAAGATGAAATCTGAAAAATAAGATATTATTCTTCATGTAGGACTATACTGACTCCATAAAAAGCTGCACAGAACTCCCGTTGATTTAATTAAGGATAAAGGAAAGTAGGATGTTTTCACAATTTAAAATAATAGTTTGCTTTTACATTGTGTTCCACCTTTATAAGGTAAAAGAACAGATTTCTTCTACGATTATATTACGAACCCTTGTTAAATATAGGCAAAAATTAATCATTTAGTCCGATTGTATAAGCAGTTGACTCCCATGCTGTAAGATAGAGACTGGCACACAAATATGTGTATCGTGTTGAATGCTTACAATATTTTTATGGAGGCCTATATCCTGTGAAGCAACAGAACTACCCATAAATACACATATGAACAATGTAAAAAGCTCATCTGTAATCACGTAAAAGAAGCTATATTGTTATACAGATGAGGTGAGCTTCAGAGAAGTTCACTGTGGTAATGACATTTTCTGCTGGACACTGACAAAGTCAAAAAACAAGTGAAAATCCAGTCAAACTGACAGATTTAAAGAAAAGATTAAGGAGTATTTTCAGCGTGGAAACCTACTCATAAAAGTGGTAGGTATCTTAATTAGTAATCAGAAAAAGGAAAATTAAAAAAAAAAATGTCAATAAACGCTTTGTGTTCCACCGGGACTTTTGGAATCTCAGTCATACTTAATTTTTAACAGATTCAGTTGTTGTTTGGGTTTTTTTTATTGTTCAAAAGCCCTGTTCACTTCCCTGCTGCCTTTTGTTGCCTTTCCTATAAAAGAAAGGAAGATGCAATTCTAGGGATTTTAATATGGTCCTGTGTATATCACAGATAATGTAAGACTGAGTTTTCTTATTGATCACATAGCTTTTCATGAGCATGTGGGGCTTGCTATACAAATGTTTTTTGCAAATAATAGAGAATTGGCACATAGGAGCCTTTTTATTCTGACTAATTCAACTGCCTGCACAAAGAAAATATTCAAAGTTCCCTGTTAAAATGATACCAGAATTTTGGATGATTCTGGAATTTGTCATTGTTGCTGTATTCTTTACAGTATTAAGGCTTGCAAGAAACCCTAGGCTATATTATCTGAATATAAGAGGTATACTGTTCATTTTAAATACCTTTTGAAACCAAGTTCCATGAGCTTTTCTGTTAGTGCTGGTGACAGCAGACATCTGTGTTCTGTGAAGTGAACCTTGCTTTGTGTGGTTGGTTTGCTTCTTGACCGAATTCCATCAAGAATAGCAAATTCAGCAGCAGTTAAATCAAATAATATCAGATGCTTAACAGATCTGAAAATTTAGAAAGTTAATTAGAAAGAGCAAAAAATCTACATTTCTCTTTGCTGTTATGTAGAAATAAAATATTCAAATGTTGATGAGAACAGCAATATTGAAAAACTGAACAGTTTTGTGACTGAATTTGGTGAAACATTTGTCTAGAAACATTTTTTTCTGCTAGAGTTAATACCAAATAGTACAGCCAAATGCACAGTTTTTAAACATTCACAGATCTACACAGCTGTATACTTTGTTATTTGGTCAGTTATCATTGTGCATGTGGCTCACCCAGAGCTGAGTGCTGAACTTCAGATCTGTTTTAATTTACAGGACTCTAAGGTCCTTTAACCTACTTTTAATTGTTCAAAAGAGTTACATATTTGCTTACTTGACTGTTAAGCAACTTCTGCAATTTAGAACTTCTCCTGGTTTTAGCTGTGATAGTTAATTTTATTCCTAGTAGCACATATTGTTGTAGTTGTTGCTAAGTAATGTTTACATTAGTCAAGGACTTTTTCAGCTTCCCATCGAAGCTGAGTGGGAACATAGACAGGACAAGCTGGCCAAAGGAATATTCCATAGCACAGACATCATGCTCAGTGTCTAAATGGGGGTTGGCCAGGGGGCAGGAATCCGCAATCACTGCTCAGGACAGGCTGGGCAACCGATCGTCATGTGGTGAGCAATTGTATTGTGCATTGCTTGTTTTGTATAGTCTTTTATCATCGCTATTGTTACTACTTTCTCTTCCTTTGCGGCTNGTGGTGAGTGATAGGCTGCATTGTGTTTGGCTGCTTGCTGGGTTAAACCATGACAAAACTGTATTTTTCTTCATGTGTATACTATGTTACAATGTCTTAAAATTATATTGGTTACTAACTGTGTAACTATAGGTATTTCCACAGTCTGTTTAATCCAAAAAGCACAGGTGTTTCTATTTATGTTTTTAATGTTAATGTTACATTTTCTGGTGGGTGGATGATTGTTTTCATTTTGAATAAGGATGAATTCTGAATTCTGAACTATTATTATGAAGGACAGTCCTGCAGAGGCTCAGCTGTCAACTTTCCTTTTCAAGCTTGCCTGCTTTGAAAAGTCGTGTCCATGCAGTAGAAATCAAAGGGAAAACGTAGGGAAGCTAGGTATGGTTTTGCACAGCCAATATCTCTCAGTCTATAAACTGTGCCCTCTAGAGTGCATTTATACAAACTAGGTCCTGCGTGATCAAGGTAAAAATACTCAGTTTCACAGCAAGCTGTAGTCTAGTGTGACTTTATTTGTTGCAACTCTTAACTTGGAAGTATCCTGGCCTAGGATTCTTCTTCAGTAATTTCAGACGCTGATCTGAAATTCCTTTAATTGCAGCTATTGTGTGCTTCTAGGATAAGTTTTATTCACTTGAAAGCTCTTTTAAAAATCATTATTATTAATTAAAGGGAAACTTTAGGCAGTAAGGTGGAGATAAGAATAGAAAAGTGAAAGTATATAAACAGTTCCAAATTTATGCATACAAAGATTTTCTGTTGGTTCAACTTTCAAATTCAAAGAGTATTCATACTTACTTAGAAGTAGAGAGGTTCTCAATCAGGCAATATTGGTTGATAAAAGACCACTGAAGGCTGTCTCAGCCCCTCCTTTGTACAGCCTGAAAATCTGGGTGCATAGGAACTGGTGCAAAAATTCTCAGTATTCTTTCTATTTTAGAAGATTCTGAACTTAAATAGCCATCAGAGCACAAATCCTAGAGAAAGGAAATTCACAGCAGTAATCAAAGTGATAAATTTTTAACATACTAGACACAGAGAATTTTCTTAATTTAGTGATCAGCTTTATTTCTCTCATACAAGTATACCCATTGATTTTTATAAGTTATTGGATATGAGAGAAAACAATTTTCATAAAGATGTGACATTAGAGGTCGTAGCCATCTTCCTTTCCAGGCCAAGCTCTTTGAATCTCTGTAACTTATATTAACAAAGGAGTTAAGTAAACAGCTGTAACATTGTTTTTCTTTCAGACTGATTAATTATATGGTATCGAGGCAACTTACCTAGTATTTCAGTAGAGTGAATACATCCATGAGTTGTGAGTTTTTACAGCCTGCCAAGAAAATATATGCATAATATGTATTTTCAAAGCATCTGCCTGAAGCTTTACCCAGGCATTTACGTATTGCTGTTCTCTATATTCAGAAACTGAATTTTCTGTGAATGTTAGTGACACTGTGTTAGCTGTATTAAAGTGTGGCAAAGTACCGGATTTTTACCTTCAATGATCAACTCACCGTCCCAAAAAAATATCAATATTCCAAAATAAACTCAAAGATACTCAGTTTACATAAAAAAAACCCCAGGAGAAACAGTGTTACTGGCAACAGGCATAGACTGTGGGCCTACAAAACTAGTAAGGGAAAGATTTAGGAAAGAGAACTTAAACATCTTATGCTATATTGACATCAGAATAAATCAGCAACATGAAATTTGCCTCAAAACAGTATTTTTTAGTCAAAATTTCATCTAGCGCACTCCAGTGAAATCCAGGTGAATGAATCTCCTACAGTAGCTGGGAGATGACCAAGTGTGTGATATAGGCAAGAGACAACTTTGTGTCTTTAGGAAATACAGATAATAAGCACCTGTGTATTGTTTTCCATGCACTTGTGTATTCTTTTCCATAGTGTTTTCATCTGCCTTGTAAACACACCTTCTTATATAATTGCATTTTAATAATGACGTAGTTTCAGCATATGAAATAATCTGTTCCCTTAATTTTACTTACATTATGTGTGTTGTTAATTAAAAGAATGTGTGATTTTTAATGATTGCAGCACAATGGAAGGAGCATTAATTATCTTGTTTTCTAAAGGTAGAAGATATGAATCTTGATCATTCTTTTTCCCCAGGTCAACATGCTATTTAGATTTACCCCCTCTCTCTCTTTACTAAAAAGTCTTATGAGTAGCAGAAGCTTTTAAAAAATGTTCTTATATGATTCTTTAAAATCTCATTCATTATAAATTGAAGGAAGACTTTTTATTTAAAACTGTTTTTTTTTTTAATTTTAAAATTCAGTTTCCCCTTTAGGAAACATGGCATTCTTTACTAGTTTCATGTTCTCTTTTCCGTCTTCCTTGGGGAGCCAGAAATAAGGCTTTCCACTTATCTTTGTTTTAAATATACTGTCATAGCCCATGGACACTGTTGTCTAATGTCACTGATGAATCTTTTTGATCACCAACATTTGAATGACTGGCTGGTACATCAACTCTTGCAACAACATTTACCATGCTATTGGCTGGATGGACTGAAGAAACCCTTCTTCTGCCATGGATATCCTGTGGCATTCAACATCCTTGTCTTTGTGAATGGAAGAAAGCCATGTTCATAGAGCTCCTCCTCTTGAGGGGAGGGAGGAGTATGGTGAGAGAGGGCAGGAATTAAGCCACCTGATGTATTTATTTATTCTGAATCTATCAGATATCAATTCTTATGATGGAAGCATGAAAGACTCTAGTCCTCCAGTTACTTTCTACGAAACCTTTTTCAATTAAATAAGGAGAATTGATTGAGTTAATTAATTAATGACCCATTTTCTATTATTTGAAGTGTGTTTTCTGCTTAGTAAGTGACATACAGTTCTTTGGAAACAAACCCTTCCAAGTGTGCGTGCTGGATGGGTGTGAGGGAAAAGACCTGCAGTAGTGATCACTGGAGAGTGCGCGTGTCCTGTAAATTTTTGACCTCTGTTTAATAATCCAGAGGTAAAGGAAGACAGAGTCTACATCACTAGTAATGAGGATTAGCAACAGGATTATGTTGTCATGCTTCCATGTCATGTAGTTATACTGTTAATTTGTTTTTTTTGTTAGTTTATGTATTAATAGAAGTTTCTTAGGTTTATTAATTTTTTAAAAAATTACAATTAATAAAATAGGAACAGCAGATTCTGTGTTAGGTTTATGTCACTTATTTGTTGATGTTTTTTGTTTTTTTTCTTTACTTCACTGATGTAAATTAAACCACTTCACTTCCGGCAATTTAAAATCTGCTTCACTTCCAAGTCCTCTAGGCTGGCAAGTGGTGCTTATGAAAAGCATTGTTGTTTAGCTAGAGAAGCTCTTTTACTACTAGCAATCACATTACATGTGATTTGTAAGTACATTGGGTAGCTAAAATGCTGTAGGTGCTCTTTTGAAAACCTTTTCATGTGGAAAACATCGTAAGGAATACATCAGTCCCTGAGTTTTCTTACTGGGAGAAACATGACTGCCCAGAGGTAGTAGCTCCCAGTGCCGTAGGCATCAGAGGTGTAACTCAGGGTATCGAGAAATACTCTTGTCATGGTTTCAGCTGTGATGAAGTTGACTTTCTTACTAGCAGCTGGTATAGTGCTATGCTTTGGATTTAGGATGAAAATAGTCTTGGTAAAACACTGATGTTTTGGGTTGTTGCTAAGCAGTCAAGGCCTTTTTTGCTCGTCTTAACTGCCCTGCCAGTGAGTAGGCTGGGAGGGCACAAGAAGTTGACCCCAAATGACTGAAGGGGGTATTCCATACCGTGTGATGTCATGCTTGGTATATAAAGCTGGGAGAAAACGAATGAAGGGGGAATGTTTGGAATTATGGCATTTGTCTTCCCAAGTAACCATTAGCTATCCTCATAATGTGTGTTTTTAGCAACTGGGAGAAATTAATATGTGGCTTAATGATACTGTTTACAGGTGAAAGAATTTAGAGAGCCGATAGAAAAATTAACATTTTTTTTTTTTAGCAGCTAGAATTATTTACTAGCTATTTTATATCCCATGAAGGTCCTTCTGTTCTGCCCTAATTAAAGATGTCATCATGATTCCACCTACCAAAACCAAGGAGATAGTCAGTTTACAAAGGTACACAAGTACTATTTAGTATGCCTTCTTTCAGACTAGAGATTTCTACAATGAAGTATTAGTTGTGAAACTGTAGTTGAAGGGGGAGAATCCATGGAGCAACCTCAAAGAAAGACATGGATGACATAGGACAGGAAATGGAGAATTCAGAGAAAAAATTACTTATTACTACCATGTTTTCACAACTATGATATCTATTTTGATTTTTCTGAATTTCTTTAAAATTGCTGTTCTGTAAAGTACTGCCTTCAGATAACCTTTTATCTGTATTGCAGTTTGCTTCTGGGAATATGGTGTATCTTATTAGTAGTTTTCACAGAATTATAGAATCGGGGTTGAAAGGGATATTAAAGATTGTGTAGTTCAACTGCTCTGCTTGAAGTGAGTTTGACTAGCATTACTCAGGGATGTGTCCAGTCTGGTTTAGAGTATCTCCAAGGCTGGCAATCGTGCAATGTCTCCGTACAACTTGTTCTACTGTTTCACCACCATCACAGTATGTAAAAATGGAATTTCCTGTGTTTCAGTTCATGCCTATTGCCTCTTGTCCTTTCACTGTGTATCACTAAGAGTCTGGCTTCAACTTCAAACCCCCCGGTCAGGTATTTATACACATTGACGAGAGCCTTCTCTTCTCCGGGCTGAGCAGATTCCACTCTCTCAGCCACTTTCCCTATGACAGATGGGCCAAGCCCTTAATCATCTTTGTAGTCTTTTGCTGGATCTGCTCTAGTGTGTCCATGTCATGCTTTTGTTGGAGAGCCCAGAACTGGACCCAGCACTCCAGGTATGACTTCACTAGCACTGGTAGAGGAGAAGGGTTGCCTGTTTCACATGACCTTTTGGCAGCACTCTTTGTTACACAGCCCAGGATGCTGTTGGCCTTCAAGAGCATGTTACTGTCTCATGTTCAACCTAGTGTCCACCAGGACCCCCAGGTCTTCTTTTGCGATGCTGCTTTATAAGTGATCAGTCCCCAGCCTGTACTGTTGCATGTGGTTATTCCTTCCCATGTACAAGACCTTGCATCGAAGCATGTCGTCCAATTTTCAGTAACATTTAGGTTGAGAATTCTATCCTCTGCTTTAAAAACAAAATTTTTAAATAGATCTTAAAAAGATATGCTTTGTTTTTATTGTGTTATATCTGTCAGGGTTTTATACCTTTTCATAAGCACGGACTCCTTATAGATAGGATATTGAGCCGGATAGTCTGATCCAATTTTTGTGTTCCAAGCACAATTAGAAACAAACAAAAAAGAAAACCTCCACAGCAATATTCAAGCATGCTCACAAATATGCACACTATAAAATGTGATTTTTGTTTTTATATTTTAGTTTCAAACTTTAATCTATACATTTATGACTTTGGAAGGTAAAGCAATGGGTTATTACCTTTAACTAAATATCTATACTTCAGTGATGGCATTTTAAAATTAATTTTTCCATGTAGATGAAAATGTCATTTGAATGCCCCAGCAGAGGCTACTCATGTTAGATCTCATATATTTTTTCATTTATCTTACCACTATTCCTTCTACCTAGTTTTATTTGCTTATGGTTTGTTACTTTTTTATCTCTGCCTTGTGTAGCAGAGGAGGTGTTATAAGTATTCTCAGACATCAGTCTTCTCCCAAGTGGTTTTTAACTGCTGGAAACAGGTTCTTTGACATTTAAAGTCCTCATACTTAACGTGAGAAATGGTCCATCTTCATAATGGTTTCAGTGCTATTTTTGTGAATTTTTCTTCTATATAATGGTAAAAAAAAATTAGAGTTGAACTGTTATTTCCTCTCCTGTGATTTAGAAAAGTACTGAGAACAAAACAATGTCAGGAAATAGTTAACGTAAAATAAATACAACTTGAAGAGGGCTGAAACTGAAAAGATCAAGTTATATTAAAAATAAAGGGGAAGGGGAAGAAAAAGACATATTATCATCTTGACTATTTAATCCTTGGCCACAATTGTGTGAATCTGCAGGTGTTAAATTATCCAGAGAATGGCTTGCAAATTTTTGCTATTGTCAGTAGAAGCATATTGGGATTTACATGGAAGAAAATAAGCACTGACTAGCAGAGTACAAATTTTAAACAATATGTATTCTCTAGTTCATATCAAGTCTTATGTGAACACAAAATATAATGCTGCTTAGACGTAATTTATGTTGTGTTTTATGACTGTGATAAAACAGAAAATAAAAATAGCAGCAATAATATTTAGTCATATTATTTTCCATGGACAGGAAGCCTTCAATTAAATTATTCTGTTGCTGTCTTACAGTGAATAGATTAGTTAAAAAAAAAAAAAGATAATATGATTTGGATTGCCCTTCGTCAGATTTACATGAAATATACTGGAGTACTTTCACTGTTAATGTGCCATGAAGTTATAAAAGAAAATTGTATGTAATATGTTGTCGTGTGCTCTTGTTATTATTAATTTCTTCTACCATTGCTTTGTGTTTCTCTGAAATAAAAGAAACAGCACATCACAGTTGTTGGTTTTGTTACATTAAATCTTTTATTGCTTTCAAACCATGTTATATTCAATTTTACAGAAATGCTTAAAAGACTGTTTTCTAAAGGAAATTTTTTTTTAATCTGACGCCCTCGCCCCCTTCAGACAACCTGATTCTAAGTTGCCTTACCAGCTTATTATTGTATAATTTCTTCACCTTTCCCAGGTAATGTCTTAAGTCTGTGTCACTTTTGTTATCTTGTGATACAAACTCAAAAGCGGACTGAACTGACCAGTGGATATTTTCTGTGGTTGTTCAGTGCACACAAAAAGTCTGTTGTGAACCATTCCTTATTTGCTCAAGACCGTGCCACTTGAGTGGCTAAAAAGGATATAAAAGAGTGTTCCCGAGCCAGTTTTGTCTGGGTATTTTTCAGACACTTCAGTTTTTTTGGTTTGGGGGGTTTTTTTCTTTCCATTTTGAGATCTCATAAACATGTTCGCCTTTCTCTTACTCTGCAGTGCTGGATTCCTGACTGATGTTATTTCAACGTGTCCTTCTGCAGGTTGTTAAATGTGCTGTGCTGTGAGCTCAATACCCTTTTACTCTTGGAGACTCAGTATAAAGTGTCACAAGTTTTACTAAGTGCTCAGGAGGAAAATGTCACAGAAACTTCAGAAGGACCAGGGTAAGAAGAGTGACTGATATAAATGTTACTTTAACTTCCTCCTGAGAACAAATAAATGAACACCTTAATGGCTTTAAACATACAAATCTCTCACTCAAGTTGGCTTCTAATGCGTGTAAGTTTACCTACGTGCAGGCTTGTCATCGATATTTTTCTCATTTTTATTTGTGTTAATCTTACATTATTTCTTTTTAAAAAGTGCAAAATTTGTGTGTGTAAATATGCCTTTTTGCTTTATATTATTCTTTTGTTATGTGTATAATATAAAATTAGGGTATTTTTTTCATGTTAGTGTTTTAAAGCATTCATCAGTACTTTCTTTTTTTCTGATTTTGTTTCTTTTTCTTTATAAATTAGTGGACTCCAACTTCTGTGACATTCCATTGCTGACTTTTAAGTAAAATTGCACAATGTGTTTGGTTTTTTTTAAAAAAAAGAGTGTATTTTTGGTTGGATACAGTCACAGATGTTTTGTCCTTTGTCTCAGCATGCTGAATTTTAAGAACTTTCACTCTTTGCTATATGGGGCCAGTACAGAATTTAAATCAAACGCTATGGGTGAAATCTCAGCATATGTAGATGTTATATACCATTTAAGGATGAAAAGTACTGATTCCTTACAAAGGCAAAAGTTGCAGGAAACTTGATGTATAAAACCTGATTTTTATTCTTTTAAAATAATTTTATACCTTGGGCTACACAGTGGCGTCAGTCAGCAAGTTGGCTGTGTGTTAAGTTATGAATAACTCTCCTTATTTGTGACAGCAGAAATTTGCTGGTAGGCAAATAAGGAGCAAATTTTGATGGTCCATTAACTGTCTCTGCCCTAATTACTGAGCATATGGATATAACAAAGCTCGTGAAGTTTTCTACTTTTTTGTGTCCCCTAAATGTTCAGATGTTTCTAATCAACAGTAGGTAAGGAAGTTCGAGTGCTTGCAGACATCTCAAAATACTTCACATTTCTGTTTATTTCATTTTGCCTGTGTGTTTTCCAGATTGCGTTTTAACTCTGGTGTGTCTCTCAAGGTATTCTTGCTCAATAAAGTTTGCTGAGTTAAACGGTCAGTAAATCCAAGTGATTCTGATTTTTGGAGTTTTTTGGATTTTGTTTCTTTTTTCCCCAGAGATTTTATAATTGATGGCCTATCAGTGGAGAGAAACCATGTTCTTGTAAGGATAAATCTGATTGGCGGACCACAGGAAAGGATTTTGCCTTTGAGAGTACTGGATAAGGTTAGAATCTGAAGTTTAACAGTTTTTCTTCCCATAACTCCAGGCTTCATTGATTGAACATTTTTGCTGATAATTCAGCACATAGAAAATTATTTAATAATAAGAGATACCAGCCTACTTTTAATTTTATAAAGGGCTAAAATTTTTAAGTGGTGATACACTGAAAAAATACATTGTTCCCCACTACCTGGAAATTGACATGTTCCTAAGACATACTGTGTTCAAATGAAATGTTTATATTTCTTCATTTTTAGTGTTACTTTTCCTACTATAAAAGTGAATGCAATTTGTCTGTTTTTTACTTTTTTATTTCTGTGTTTTCTTTTTGCCATGCTTGGGTTTTCGTCTGCGGTATCTAACACCTGGAGCTTTCATTGACGTTCTAACAATACGCTGTTTGTTAAGCAGCTCCTTTAAATGTTCTGCTTCTCAGTGGCTGCCAGTCCATAAAGATGAAATGCAAATTACTGTCAGCACAGCGAAGACAGCTAGATCAATGTATAAAATTGGAAATACAGTTTTATGGTTTTGGTATTTTTTTATTTTTATAAAGTCTGCAATTCCATTTTTGGTTGAAAGAAAATGTAAAATCAAAACTGTCAGTGGTATATACTGGAAAAAATTCTGGCTCAAATGCTTTTTGGATGTTGTATGCTTTAACTTTTTTTTTTTAGTTATGGAATATCTCATTGCGAATTGTAGTATCAAGCAGAATTTTGGTGCATAGGCAATAAACCTGTGTGTTATCGAGCAAATGCTATTAATTCTTNTTGCTTGTCTGCCTTTGTGCGACTGTCAATCTGCAAAGCTCTGTTTAGTAATCTAATTCTTATGCAAACTTCAAGATTAACCTTTTGGCTCGTCTCAGGTGGGTGAGTCATGAGATGCATTTATATCATCTCTCTAGTAACTGAAGGAAGACAGTATGGTTAAGCTACAAATTTTTTGTACGCTATTTTTGTGATTCAGATCCTTGTGTTTACAAAGCTTGGTGGTGTGTGAAATCGACAGTGTTTAGGATAGTTGGTTTCCACATTGAACATCAATTTGGAATGTGGGCAGATTGAAGAATCCTTTGAAGAACTATCTAGGCAAAGCAGTTTAATTCATACAGAAAAACCGTTTTAAGGTTTTAATTTGCATAGACAATGCAAAAGAATCTGATTAATGGTTTATAGTAAATAAATCATTCTTTGTATTTGTTCATGTTTACTGTATCATTGAGATGTACTTATTAGAAATTATTTGTGAATTCCCTTAGCAGATGTAAATTTTCACAGGTGACAGAAATTCTTCATTAACTATAGAATACAAAATAGTTGGTTTATAAATATCTAGAAAAAAAGTAAAAAAAGGTGATTCCCTTTTCTGAGAAGAGGAAAGGCCAGGTAGTTATAAAAGAAGGGCGTTTTCTCTATCTTAACTTTAGTAATAAAGTTCCGGGCTTCCCGAGGCAATTTTCATAAGACAACGATCCAACCACTGTAAAGTGGGTACCCAGTTGTTTTAACTATGTGTTCAAGGAGGCAGGTAGTATTGCTTTTGGAATGGAGAAGCATATTTTATTGTAAGCCACAGAACCTACCTGCTCTCTTGTTCAGAGCAGTTCTGTTGCTTATCATTGACCAGTGGGATAATGGAATAGAGACTGTAGTTGTTACTTTTGCGGATGACGACTAGCTAGGAAAGCTTCGGTGAAGCTTTTTGACTAGTAGTAAATTTGCTGAAATTAAGTTTCAAAGGTTTGCAAATGTGCTATATGGAGTATTGACTATTTTAAATCGAAATGTCATTTTTCATATCACAGCTAACTGAAAAATTAAAAGAACATTTAGTTTTATAGTCAGACAAAATATTTTGTTTGCTGTTTGAAAATAAAGGAAAACAAAGCATTAAAAGTGATCTATTTCAGTTCTCATTTAAAAAAAAATATTCTTCCACCAAACTGTGAATATCTGATTTGTCAGATTGAGGCTTTCAGGATGTGTAAGTTATTTTGAAAGAAAGTATCGGAATAAATAGCTCAGAAATGAAAAGAATGAAATTCATAAATTGCTATTTTCAGTGCTTGGAAAAAAAACAAGACAAGCGCATGAGTAGAAGATGGAGGATATCTGAACTGTATTCTTCAGCACTACAGTATGGCAGTGATAGGAGTGCTCTTTTGCAAGAGGTTAAAAATATGATTCTGAGACAGATCTGAGAGTTACGTTTGTACAAGACAGATGATCTTTGTCAGTTGAAGGTGGTGAGTTCTTGGGTGGAGTACCTCTAGCAGGAGCACTGCAGTCTAATGAAAACAGGTACATGTGAGGGATTCTAAAGTACAGATACACATCGTGACTTTGAAATGTGATATGTGAGTATAGTTTGAAGTAATTGGAACTGGCTGATGCTGAAAAGACAGAGTTTGTGCAAGTGTCTTAGTATGTTTAAAAGAATTATAAGGAGGGTAGGTTGGTTGTTTTCTATGTCTCTGTGCAAAAAAACCAGAATAGTTGGCTTACTTGGCAATAAAGATTTGTTACAGATTAATAAAAATCATTCCAGTAGGATACATCTGGAAGTTGTGAAATCATCATTGGAGGTTTTAAGAACAACTTTTTTGATGTTGTGAATATTCAGAGTTCATGTTGTGTGTTACGTACACAACTTGCTCACAGGTATTAAAAATGGTTTAGGCAAATACTTGCTAAATTTTAATTCTGCTCCACTGCAAGGAGATGGCCAGGGTTCACACAGACTTCTGAACGGCAGGAGTTCTGAAGCCGTGCAAACACTTGTACATCGTATGAGTGGGAATGTGACTGCTTTGTTGTATCTGTCACCAAGATGGAAGGCCAGCAAAATGTTTCTGCGATTCCCTGAAGCTGTCTGTGTTCACATTTCATACTGTGGTGTTTCATTATGTAACCTGTGTGGTATCATTCCTGTCTGCTTTTTGGGGTGTTTCTATTACGTGAATAATTAAGACTACTAGATTCTTAGTACTGTTAAAGAACGTACAGTTTCTTTGGATGGAAAGGCTGTAACTGTATGTTTTATTCTGTCTGTCCTGGTCTCTTATTTACCTCCTCTCTTATTACCCAGGTGACATGGACACTTGAAGCTTATCTTTTCTTTCTCCCTTGAAAATTGGTCCTCTGGCCATCGCATAATTGTGATGTTAGCTGTAAAAACATCTGAGTTGGTTTTTGCTTTGGTTTTGGTTTGGTTTTTTTTGTGTGCGTGTCTTTTTTTTTTAATGTATCTATAATAGAGATATTGGAGATGGCTGGGAGGAGAGGAAAAAAAAAAGGGTTGCAGACGAGCACTCAGATATGATATTGCTGTCTCTGAACATGTTTCTCTTCTCACCCTCCCTTCAGATAGAGTTGAAGGACAGATGCAATAACAGAACCTTTGTTTCCCAGGGGTGTCTCTCAACTAATGGAAGTTGCCTTTCTGAGTGCAAGCTGAAATAACTCTGAATATTTTGGAACTAGCGTGACTGTTGCTCACTGAAAAGATTACGTACTACTGAGGTCAGGGAATAGGAAGCTTCATTTCCACAGCCTTTAGATGTCATGTAGCCTATGACTGTATCTAATATAATGGAAACCAAAGATAAAACTTCAAGTAGCACATCGGGGTGGTCACTGAAAAGGGCTAATTCACACTGAGTTTTCTATGAAGAAAATATGCAGCACTGACACATTTTTGGTTGTTCAGTGTGCGGGGGCGGGGGAAAGGGAGGGGGACTAATTAGCTGTAAGAAAAAACAGAGCAGTGCTAACTGCAGAGTGTCTGGAACATGTGTTTCCCAGCACCAGGGCCTGAAGACTGCATCTTGGAGAATTTACTAACACTTGCTACTATTCTGTGCTGATGTAGTGCTCACAGACACTGGCAACTGGATATTTTGCCTCATGGGATCAAAAATTAAGCTATCATAATTTATGCCGGTAAAATCAGTAACTGTGCTGGAGTAGTGGAGCAATTCCCCCATTTCACAATGACACTTTGAATGGGTAGACTTGCTCAAAAAATATATTTGTATCTGAGGAAAATCTGTAGTGCTTCACTCTATACAAATATCTGCCTTTGTTTTGCAGATGTTAGGCATTTGCCTGTATGGTGTATGTGTGTGTAGGAAAGGATATAAGGAAAAAACCCAACTTGCTTGTTTGTGTATTAATATGCATCAATTATTTCAGCTAGTATTTAGAGTTGGAAGACTGTTGGATAGCAGTATATTAATGGTTTGCGTCTGCCAAAGATAATTTATAGTAAAGCTTCAAATGATTTATGCGGATCATTATTTACATGTGGAAATTAATTATGCCATTTCCACCTGTTTACACTGCAGCAAGATAACCCTATTGCTTTTCTTTTGTCTTAATTGTTCAATTATTATTTCAGTAAGATAATTTGAGGAAGAACTATTAAGTGGTTTTCAAAGAGTGATATAGTCCTTTTTTAATCAGGATATAACTGTTAATGTTTTTTTTACTTGTAATGTTAACTACACTGCAGGTTATTAAAAGTTAAACTTTTTCAAACTGCATTAAACTGTAATATTCACTCTTCTATTTGCACAGCTCTCCTAGCTCTGCAGTTATGACAGATGGTGATGTGACTGAAGAATAGTGTCCTTAATTGTCCTGCAATGACGCGTTCACTGCTTGTCATTTCCATATACATAGGCAACTCATTATTCACTAATCTTACTCTCTTCCTGACTTGTACAGTCTAGAATTGCTACCAAAAATCTTCCGTGATAATGTTCTTACAGTCTTTTGATGTTTTATCTCAGTCACTGTTCTCAGAGTTCTTTGCTTTGTACTCTTTAAACTTGAATGGGAACACGCTGCCATGTTTCTGTTTGCCACCCCCACCCCCCCCTTCTTTTTAAAATCAGATTTCAGACATTTTTTTTAATATCTGCCTGAAACTAGCACTCTCTTTTAAAAATTATGTTTTAAACTTTCTCTGTCGAAGAAGCAGCTATATTAGCTTTCCTGTTGCCCCTTAAAATTTCACATAAATGTCTGCATCACCTGCACTTCTTTGTCTTGTCCTTCTTTTTATATTTGGCTCAGTATTCATGTATGAGCCTGTTGTCTTACACTCTTTAAGAAGTCAACTCAATGAATGAAAGATGAAAGAGAAGTAAGTGGACAGGTCTATCAGAAATGTATGTGGGCTTTCCTAAAATATATATCCTTATATGTATTTGTTTTCACATAGTAGTCAAATATAATATAGTCGGATTATTTACTATCTCTAAATTTAGATTTTTAATAAGATACACATGGATTTACAGATCTTAGTTTCTTAGTCACAGAAGAATACTTTTATCACAAAACACAATCGGAAGAGAAAGGGCTTGTGGCATTTCTGACATTTTCTAAAACATTTATGAATTTTCCTAGGTCTTACCTGCTTTAAACACAAAAGGTAGCTGAAGAATTATTTGAAGAATTACAAAGCAGCATCTTTTATGGAATGAGATTGGTTTAAACTTGCAGAAAGTTATGTGGTGGTTCAGATTTCATACATGCAGGTAACTGTAGGTTATTTCTAGTGCAGTTCCGTGTGCTAGCACAAAGGAAGGAATGGGATGGAAAATATAACCACATATGAGGAAGAAGGCAGGACTGCAGCAGATTAATTAAATTGACATAAGCTTCTCTTCAATCATTCTGTTAGGGTTGAACGTATTTAAAAGCTTATTGTTATCAGAACAGGGAGGTCTTACTCATTTCCTTCCTCACTTTTACTTTTCTTTGCATTGTTTTTTTTTTTAAATTATTTTTATTTTTCTTCCTCTGTTCCTTCACCTTCTATCCTTCACCTCCTTCATCAGTTCTGGTATTTCTTCCAGAAAAAAACCAGTAATTTAAGTAATTAATATAGGATAACTAGTGAACCCATTTAGTGATGTAGAGAAAAGAGAAGAAAGAAGAGCAGGGCTTCTCTCTTTTGGCACTGGCATGTGTTTAGAACACCTCTAGCAACATGGTGAAAGCCCACCCTCAGTAACAAGCAATATGCATAGCCTGGGACTGTGGGATAGTTGGAGTTCCAGGTATGTGGTAATACTTTTGGGCAAGTTATAGTTGCCTACTAACTTGTGCAAGTCAGCTGGCATTTATTTGATATCACGATTTTTTTGGGGGTGGGGGGAAACAATTTTCGTTCAAAAAAACCCCCAAGGTTTTCTTTTTCTGGTACTGTGATGATCTGCGGGAGAATGTGATAGTCCATGTTTAATGTCAAGCTGTTAAGAGAGGCAAGTGATTTAGCTGGAAAAAAATAAGATTCTGTAAGTTGCCACAATGTGATACCAGTTACAGTATGTAACAAATGTATTACAAACATGCTTATGCTATAGTATCTTGGTTGCATGGATCTCAAGCTTGTTTCTCTGTCATTTGAGTTTGAACATTCCTGTATGTGCTCTGAGGATCCTCAGTCTAGTATCCTCCTTGACTGGGAGGAAAAGAATCCACTGGTTATATAAAATGGGTTCTTGTTTCAGTAGGTTGCTTGCCTGTCGGTATTCTAATGACAGAACACGTTATCTGTGTTAGTTATGTTTGGTACATATTTCAAGTTGCTGAAGTTCCTAACCACCAGGGTTAGCTTTCCATGGTCTTTAGCAAAATTTCAGAAAAGACTAATACTAAAATCTTTATTTCCTTATCTTTTTGTTGGAGGATAAATTAACATTGTAAATGGTTACCTGTTAAACAGGGCAATTTTGGATGCATCGATTCTGCTAGATACTAGCATGTGCGCATTTCAGCAATCACAAAATAAAGATTTAATTTTGTAAAACCTGCAAGAGAAGAAGAATATTAGAGAGAGAAAGTGTGCAATGAAAAATAGGGGTAAAATCAAGAAGCCAGAAGGAGGCAGCAGAGGTGGATGTGATGGGATATTGTAATCCTGTTTTCTTGCAATTATTGGAGGAATTTTTTTTAGTGGTTTCATTTCCTTCAGAGGAATCAAATTTCATCCTGGTCTCTGATAAGTTGATTGATTAAATCTCAGCTTGTAGTCTCTGATCCTCATCTACCAAACTGAATTACTACAATCCTTTAGGAAGTGAAATAACTATTTAGCTTGTAGAGGAGTGTTGCTTTGCAGTTCTAAGATTTCCTTCAGTCTTCTCCTGTTATAGCAGAAAAGGGCAGAGAATAATCTAGAAATCCTGCTGGTAGTACTATAAGAGTAAATCCTTCTTCACATTAAATTTTCATACTCATGTAAGCTGTTCTAAGCATCAGTGTGTGTTATTTGGGAAGATATTAACTGAAGACGCATTCCTTTGTTATCCTCAAATAACTTTCACGTTAATTAATTTGGAATCGTTACTAATTATAATAATTAAGTTACTATAATTAGGTTCTTTTGAAATACTATGTATTGTATAATAAATTCCAATGGCAGGGAGAGAATTTACTGATTATAAATCATTAAGCTCTTTAGATCAGTTTAAAATAAATTATATGCAATATTGTAGTTCTGTTGAAAATATTCTAATCGTCTTAAAAGAATAAGATAATTTGAAAATGGTATTTTGTTTGTGGAAACAAGTTTTATTGGAAAACTGAAATACTATGAAGAAATAAAACTAACAGCAAATATTCTAGATAGCCACAGACTGGCTCAAACAATTGTTGAATCTTTAATCAGAAGTCACCTTTCATGACAGAATTTATTTCTATAGCATCCAAAATACAGAAACAGAACAAAGGAGAGCTTGCAAGGTGTGAAGAACCTTCATCACCTTAGTGAACAGTTAGTAGTGGTGTAGACTATGATCCTTTCTTAATGATGGGAACTGCATCATTCCACTGCAAAGGGATTGCAGACGACTGGAGTGGGTACATGTGCATTTACGTTATTACAGGTACCACCTTTGTTTTTCCCTTCAAGTTGACCAGAAAATATTTCATAGCAGCATCAACTACCTTGGGAACCAAGTTGCCTAAGGAGAGGCAGTCTAATTGGTTGTTTCCATTTTGTAGGGGTCAGTATTTTCTGTTAGAAACTGGGTTGGATCAGTTTTGTATTACATAAAATTACTTTATAAAACTACTTGGCATTTGAGCTTGAAATTTGTTCTGCCTTCAGAAAAATAGAATTTGAATAGTCAGACCTCCCCAATATATTAGCATTTCTTAACAGATGTTGCGTATGTGAAGAAATTATTTCCTCTTTGATTTGCCAAAGCATATGTATGCATTATTTTAATGGCTACCTTGCATATATTATTCAGTGTGCTGTGTCATCGTGCATCAAGGTAGCTTGCTAATATTTATTGTTCAGTGTGAATTCCAAGATTGACATTTTGTTTGAAGATGTTTGATTTAAAGAAAAAATTCTTAAGGCTTTAAGTACAGACATCACATTGTTGAAAGCCAACAACATTTTCATGTATGATTACACATGCTGGTGCTACGTATGTTGCTATGGTTCTTCTGTTTTCAAACCTCTGTAAGACTCATCTAGTTGTGAAATTTACTGCCTCAGCCTGTGATATTTTATTCTATAAAACTGGTAAAGTATGTATAATTTCCTCTAACTTAATAGAAACTAGAGGGAAAAAAAATCACTTTTAAGCAAGTCAGAAGAGAACATACTTACTGTCCTTATGTCTTTGCATCAATGGCAACTTTAACTTTGAAGACATGTCTCTGTATTGTAAAGAGAGAACATGTCTTTAATAACAAGGTAAGAGTAACAGTAAGGAGCAATCTTTGAATTTCTTTCTTTGCATTTAAAATTAATCTTTCATAAAAATCTCTTTGTAAACTGTTCCACAAATTTGTTTTATAAGCAAGCTGGACATATACTGAAAAATGTTATCTGATATATTTGTGCCTCATGTATAAAAATTGTACCAAAAGACTGTGTTTTAGTAGCGCTCGGGTAAAAAGCGAAGCATTCAGAACTTAGAAAATGACAGAATTACATTATTGCAGCCTCTCACAGCACCAACAAGCATCCTGTGGCCCTCGGCTGGAGAATGTTGGGTGCACCCAGGTTCTTCAGAAAACTCAATTTAAAATTCTAACTTTCTCTAAATATTAATAGAAAACTTGCAAGGTGACATTTCAGTGACAACAAAACTATACTTTTAGTGTAACCTTGCGTCCCAATTTTAAGTCTTTGGCTAAAGTTGGAAAACACTGGAGATTATCAGCAAAGCTAATGTAAGAACTCTCGAAGAATGGGCAGCCCAATGTATGTTCACAACATGTACGTGATAGGTGTGCCTAGCAGCCTGAAAGCATACACATATATGTCATAATGTCTGCCTATATTAGAAGCATCTGAAGGAAACTTGCTTATAGAAAGAAGCTGAAACTTTCTGCGGAACACTGTTATGTTGCTGTCTTATCATGCTTTATTTCATGTTCTACAAAACAGTGCTACTACCTCATGGTTTAATTATTAAACCAGTTATATTTGGTTGCGGATCTTTGCCTGTCTTCCATTTTAGATTCTTAGTGGTGAAATCATGTGGAAATACCAGAATACTTTCTTTAAAACATCTTTCCAATTCTTACAATTTCAGGACAGAGGAGTAATAACTTTAGAGGAGTTATAAAATGTGCCTCAGTGATGTCTTAAATGTTCAAAACCCAGCAGTAACTAGAATGAATATTTCTGTTCTGTATAAAACAGAATGTTGTCAGCTTTAGGACTGCTTCTCTGGTTTAATGTCATAGGATAAGGGATGTTTATTTAGTCTTTTCTTCCTAAAGTATGAGGTCTGTCAAAAATAACGGGCAATGATAGGGCTCTCAGCTGCATCTGACTTTCCTGTTCTTCATTGAAATGGTTTCTAGTTTCTGAATGCATCTACTTCTTTCTACAGTACTCTGTAAATAATAGCTTCTTCTTACTTATGTACTAAGTTTAAAAAAAAAGAAAAAATAAAAATAAAAAAAAAAACAAAAGAGCCAAGATTATCATCACAGACTAAGACTCTTTTTTCATTTCTTCTAGATAAAGATCTTGACAAGCTCTTATCACTCTTAAAAAGTCCAGAGAAGCAAACTGGGTGGAGAGAAATTTGTAGAAAACAGTTCTGCAAAGTCATGAAAGCCAGACCAGATATCATCAGTGGAACAAGTGAGTATGATTTACTGAGTTTAACAAAGCAAGCAACAGAAGGGCCACTAGTAAGAGATGGTTCTTTAAAGTTTCATTGAGGATTCTGTTATCTAAACAAGTAGTCAATAATTTTGTGTTGATTATTTTATTAAACTTAATTTTATTAAACCACTTTAGTGGGATTTTCCTGAGAAAACAAGGTTGATGCCTTATGTCTTATTTTTCTCTCTTTATGGCCATTATCCCTCTGTGTTGGCTGTTTTCAGTGAACTTTGACACAGAAAGAAGGCTCAAATATAAGTCTTTGTTTCAAATCTCTCAAGGGTCCGTTACTGAGATGCTGAGAAAATGGAAAAGAGAGCCTGAGAGAAAACAAACGTTTCCCACAGAGATCAGTGAATGACTTTAAGATGGGTTTGGAAATTATATTAATGTCCAATTACAGTAAAAATTTTAAAAATTTCAGAATTAAGCCATATTAAGCATCAGAGAACTCACTCATTCACGTTTTTCTTCATTTTCATACGTATTTTCTAGTGAAGGGTGTGTTCATGCAGGAGCATTGGTATAGATCAGTTAAACCAATAAAACCAGCCAAAACAAAAACAGTCATCACCCATATGACACAAATCATTAGAAATGACACGTATAATTCACTTGTAATATATAAATTTGTGTAGCAATAAAGAAGCTGGGTGTTTTCAGAAATTGCTGACTTCCATTTCTGTAGGAATTCTGATTATGGTGAGATGGTCAGTACATAGCCTAGCTTTCTGTTTACAGGTGACAAAAGGTTTCCCTTTAAATTCCTTAGGTAAGCAGTTTATACAACTGTCAGTGAAGACAGATGAAGTTATCTTCTATATGGGATCAAAGTAACCCAGCATTTTTGTTTTCAATGTTTTCATAGGAGACCTGATTTTTATGATAAATTATATAGCAATATAAAAGTTACCCTGTGTAAAAGTCATTTATACAGGAACTGATTAAATATTGAAACAGTTAATAAGAAATTTGTCGTTTGTTAATGTGGTTAATTCAATAATTACTGAATGTTTCTAAATTCTGAGCTTTCTGTTGTTACTACTTGTTTGAAACAAGCTTGAGTCTGTAGTCTTAGGTGATTGTAAATTAGTCAGAGCTTTCACCTTCCACTTGGAAGAATGTGTGTGCAGGCAGGATACATATGTATTTGTTTATAATGCATATGTGCACTTATAATGTGCATTCTACTGTACACAAATTAATGTATTCAGACAGCTTTGTGAAACAGGTGAAAAAACAGAGCTTCATAACCATTCAGGAACAACTGAATGTATTTTATATGAGCTTCAGCTAGTATAAGGAAAACAAATTGAAGAGTAGCAGTAAAAAAAGCCCTAGATGTTTCTAGCAAACTTGTATGTTTACTTTTCTTCTATGACTCTGATTAGTGGTTCACTTAGTTTTTTTATATTATATATTGTGAAGCACAACTAATTTAGTCTTTGTAAAATCAATTTGAATTGAATGCAGCATGTTTTCCAGACTGATCTGTTCTTGGAGTATATGACATTTTTGTTAACAATTTTTAGTCTGTCTTCTTGCATCTAAAAGGAATTATTTGTTGAAAAACAAAAACTAGAACATACATTTAAAGCAGGTGGCTTACAAAGAAAAAGAAAAGTCTTTCTTTTTCTGCTTTGTAGTTATCCATACACAGCCTCAAAGCCTGTATACGTTGTTTTCTGTAACTTTGGAGGTACCAGAAGCTAGAATGAGGAATTAGAGAGAGTCATTAAGATTTGTTAACCCAAAGCAAAAAATATGCCTGCTTTTGGATAGCTGTTTCCAGCTGACATGGAACTGGGAGCAAAAGTCAGCAAGAAGGTATCTGTGGAATTGTTGTTAAGCCTCACAGGGACTTCTGCAAATGCTTTCACAAACCACAAGGAAAAGTAACATATGAAAATAGAAACAGAATGAAGCACTAGCTAAATAAATAAAAATGCTTTACGAAAGGATAGTATTATGAACTCAGTATAAGTACTAGTAATTTAGGGTGGATGCAAAGTAGTTTAAATGTTGCATGTCTCTACTTGGAGATATTCCAGAAGCAGCAAAATATCTGCTAGCTGTGTGGTTTGGGACAACATCATGTTCATTGAAACTATTTTATGAGGGACAGCTGCGCTGCTATGTATCTTTTGCAGCATGTGAAGATCTCCCAAATTTCAGAGAAATGAGTGGCTTCAGCCGGGATCCCAAGAAATCAAAACTTTCTCTTTAGTTACAGATGGAGCAAACTGAAGGATTCTGGAACAAAGATGCATACTTACGCTTCCTGTACTGTGCCCTTTCTAAGGGAGACTAGCATTAACAGCAGTTGAACCAGAACATGATCAGTAAAGACAATGTTGGATTTAATGACTGCATAGTGTAGCATGCATTGATTTTTAAAATATTTTGTGATCTGGTGTCAGGATTACCGTGTGCTGAATCTATAGAACCTGCTTGAATTCCATCAGAAAATTCTTGAGCAAACCATATAGTATCAATATCTCAAATTTGGTCTTCTGGTGTTAATTGCCATCACATTGACTTGGTCAATGTTTTTGTGCTATGGTAGCGCATTACTTCTAGGAATGTCCATCTTCATCCCTAGAGTGGTGTTTTCACCTCTGACTATAGCTTTTTAGTAATTTCTGTGGTCAAACATCAAGATACAGTTTTGAATGGCTTTATTGAACCACTAGAAGGAGATACAAACCTTCCTCAGGCTTGTATGTCTTTCAGTGTGGCAGGACTGAAAGTGTGGGATTTTTGTGGGTCTTCTGAAAGCAAATTGTATTCTAGACAACTGGCTTCTACGTTCTGTTTTTCTAAGCACAATAAACAAAGATAAAGGCATTCTTCCAGTCATTTCACTTCCATCACTTCCAGTCATCTTCCAGCAGCACCTTCTTTAAAGGTGCCACAGATTTGTGGATGCTAGGGGTATAGCTGCTTGTTGTTGAGGGACTTCGCATATGTCTTTGGGTCACTTAGATCAGGTAGAGAAGCATGGATAGAGGCCTTGGTCAGGTTAAGTCTTGGCCTCTTTTGTACTGCTCTTTGCAATACTCGTGGTCTCCCTGAAGCGTCTTTAGTACGTCTAGATAAGAGCTTTCTGTGTATTGGCATCTAAGCTTTGGCAGGAAGAGACAACTTCTCTGAGAAATAGCTTAGATTTACGTAGAAAATTAGTAGTCTGTGTGAATCTGGGTTTAGTCTATTGCATATCCAAATTTTTCACGTGATTGGGAGGTTTGGGGTTTTTTTGAACCCATATCTCAGCTGACTATTTCATCCTTGCCTTTTTCAGTTGTCTCCTCCTTCTTGTTCTTCAGGTGTCGCAGAAGGGATTTCTGTTGTTTGCAACCCCAGCAACTCCTTTTTCACCTGTTCCCAGTTAGTGTTGTATCAGCAGCTGACATCTTTCCTGTCTGGGCAGATTCAACATCGTTAATCCTCTCCTCTCTTGGGAGACTTTAAACCCTAAGTAAGAGAAATTAAGGGTGTCGCAGAGATCATATAATTACATATTAACATTCTTCCCTTCATAATGAGAGCTATTCAGTCCCCGAATCCTAATCATTCTCCTCAAGCTTTATATTCATATGTGGGTACTGATAGGGTTAGTAAACTCCGCTAAAATGACTTTCTTCATGGAGTCATGCAGAGTTTCCATGGCGTATCTCCATCAGGAATCTGGACTTAGATCACCAGTATTCTTTAGGGCCTAATTTATCTCCAAATAGTTTGTTCTTAAAAAAAAAAAACAAAAACGCAACCAAACAAAAGAATACATGTGGGAGGCATATTTCTTTTTTAAGGTAATTTTCATCTTGAGGCAGTTGTTCTTCTAGTCTCATCAACTATTAATGACTTCAAAGATACAACAAACATAGCTCTTGAAATTGCATATGAGATCTTACTGGGAAACACAGGATTTTCCTTCATTTTTTACAAGTTAAGTGGTTGATGAAAGCAGAGTGGTTATGATCAACACAGTGTTCCGGAAGCCATTAATGCTTTGTGAGCTCTGCATCATCTGAGGTAGCTCTGTCAAAACATGCTGACGAAAAATACGACGATCCTTTGAGACAGCGTCATTGTTTGCCACATTTGTGTGCTGCAGCCTTTAGCAATTGCTGCAAAAAGTTAAAAGTAACTGCAGAACTTTCCCCATAGGATGAAGAACCAAAAAGATGGATTTTTTTCAGTAGATATGACTGTTGTGTGTGGTTGTGGTTTTGTTTTTATTCAGGATAATAAAATGCTAAACTTTGGCAGTTTATCAAAATAACTTAATGCGGCGTTGGAAATGTAGCTTATATCAAAGTATACTTTACAGCTACTAGAATCTCAACAAGGAAGGTATCTCAGTGGTCACCGCTAGGTCTGTATATAGAAGTGAAGATCATAGGGACTTTAGATTTTGATGAAAAGGATCTTTTGGATTCAAAGACAATGAAATACAATGTTTTTAGAGCCATTACTAGCATGTTACTCCTTTTTTTAAGGAGAAAAATATTTAAATTTCAGTCTTTATTAGGTCCAGCTAACGAAGATTTGACTAACTTTGGTCTTGCATAGTAGTCTTCCGTAAGCTCTCTTTTTAATTATGTGAGAGAGAATTCTGTTGGCTATGATTTGAAAAAGACGAATCAGGGTAACTGCCTTAGATTTCCATTCTGAATTAATCCTCAGAGGAGCTTATTCTTCGCTGTAGGAAGGACATAGATTTTCTAAGCTGAGATTTATTTTATTTATTTATTTATTTTTAAAATATGGACCACATCTTCTGCCTTGAAGATCACTCAATTAGATCTAGATTCTGCCTGTGGTCTGCTTTCATTTTTTAGTATAACCAATTTAAAAATACTGCATTTGCAAAAGAGGCTTTAAGAATGATACAGAAAAGATGTTTACCTTTTTATATCCTTACTTGATTTTTCAAAGAGGCTTGTTTCAGAATTAGGGTGGAACAGTGGCTCTTTCATGTTACGAAGGAAGAACAGTTGCAGATCAAAACTTCTTTCTTCTGTCCCCCAAGCCAGTTTGGAGCAACTTCCAAAGGAGTATCCTGTAAACAGTGTAAGTGCATGTGAATGTGCACGCATGTGTGTGAAGATTACAGCATTTGAGTAGGATTTGAAAGGCTGGTTTTTTCATTAATAAGGAAGATACTTGTATATTAGTATAAGATATGCAACCTTCGTATCTAATTGAAGCACTGTCAGCATTTTTATTATCTGGTTTTCTTTGGAAAGAAAATGAAGGTTGTTCCTTTGCCATTTCAAGGTACAATAATTGAAAGACTCATTATCTTAGAAATTAAAAAAAGTCCTCCTTAGCATTGCCATTGAGTATGGAATTGCCAACTGTGTTTTTCATAGATTTATTGAACTAAAGTATGGTTGACAGAGTTGAAAATTTCTGACACTACTCTTACAAAGAAGTCAGCTGTCTGAGTTTTTCACTCTTGAATTTTTAACTTCTAACGCAAGTCAAGTACGACTGTCGTTAACTCTTAAGGAAGTTTTTTTCTTTTAAACTCCTGTGAAGCATCTGTGAGTTGGTATAGAGTATGATGCAGTAACACTAGTTACATTAGAGGTCTAAAAAAATATGATTCTTTTTACAGTTTTTGACCTTTTTGGCTTAAAACTTTGAGAGCAGGAATTAGATAACCTCTCATGGTGGTTACCTATTAAAACAGTTTTAATCACATGAATGTTTTTAATCAGTGTTCTTATGCAGTTTAGAACCATTTTGATTACCTTCCTTTTGTACATTAGTTCTTCAAGGAAAAAAAAATCCTTCAGGAATTCAGGTATTTTATGAGAATACTGCAATCGTTTAGGGAATTTCAAAACTCTCTCATTTATTTTCTATATGATTACATACTTTTAAATTACAATTCTCTTTATTTTGGACGTGTGCATTAAATTTGCATGAGGTAATTGCCAATCTTTTTAAAACTTCAATGTTAATACAGCCAACCTACTATAATTTAAGAAAATCAACATTTTCACTGAGTTGGTAGGCCACAACGCTAGTCTGTCTCTGAACATAACTTTTGCATGAGAATGTGGGCTTTTACAACAATACTGACTGTACTGCACAGTGAACTGTCCTGAATTTCTTTTGTCTACTTTCCCAGTTCAATGAAAAATGACCGAGCCGGTTTCCACTGTTACAGAGATTTTCAGGGAGTGTGCAAATGGCAGCTAAATGATTTAGTATTAAAAGGCAAAGATTAAAATAACTACTTGTCATTTTACATGGACATTCTTTTGGAAGAGACAGTGTCCTGTAAAAACCCTCTATCTATGTATTAACCACATTTATTTTGATAAATTCTTATGTGTGTCTTCCTCTCTCAAACTTGATTAAAAGCTTTTCAAAGATCCTGGTAGGCATTTAGATAAATACTTTCAAATGGTGGCGATCAATTCAGTGCTTGAGTTTCAAAATATTGCTTAGCAGTTGAGCTGTCACTTCTCCCATTAACTCAAGCACTGAACTGAAATATTCGTCTGCTAGGTCAAGTGTGTGGATACCTTCCAACAAAAAGGGAAGAAATGTACCATGCTCCGACTTGGTTTTAAGTTTTCTGAATTATGTGGTATTTTAGTCTCTTTAACATAGTTCCTGTTTGTTGTTATAATATGGTATATTTAAATACTCACAATACTAATAGTCATACAGTAAACACCTAGTTAGTTACGAATTTTAAGTTTAATTTCTGCTTCTTGCTATCTAGAGCTCCAGGTATAGGCACCTTTTCTCATTTTACGCAAGTATTTGTTACATTGTTTGTGGACCAAATTCCAGCAAGCATGTTAGTGAAGATTAGTGGGATTGTTTATTCTCACAAAATGAATAAACTGTTGCTCTTCTATAAAATAAATTGCTTTTTGCTAGCCCCATGTGGTTTATTACCCATGATTAAAAATAGCTATATTATGTTTAATTAGCAGTTTCTTCTCTTCATAAAAATGCATAAGAATATAAATTAGAAATGTAAATTTTTTTGGTTTGATTTAGTAGTCCTTTGCAATGCAAAATTAATTTTGTTACTGTTTGAAATGGCTACTCTAACTGTAAATCTGTGCTTAGCTGTTGCAGTGAAACTTCTTTTTCCCTTGCCCTACCCATCAACATAGTATTAACGAAACTCAACCTTTTAAAAACTTTTTCTTGACTCATTTAATTTCTGTAGTTGTTTTAAACAACTAATCAAGAAAAAAATAAATCGTGTCTTAATGTCAGCATGTTAGCTTAAAATGGTTGGGAGAAGAGTTCATTGTCTTTATGCTATCCTTTTCTTCATGAGTTTTCTGTCATAACAAGCACCAGACTCTGTGGGTGGAGGTTCTGTCATCTTCCTTCTCCTCCTCACGCGTGAAAGAGCTTGCGCTGAAGTCTCCTGTGTTAGTTTTCCTATCAGTGGGGCTGGTTCAAGGGTTTCCTAGCTTTCTCCATTGCCACCTTCACCACAGATTGTTGTGCCTTACTTCTGCTGCTACAGCTGCTTGTACAGCTATCCACTTAAATGGTTTAGTGGAATTATTCTGTCTAAAACCAGCAAAAATACCTATGAACATGTGGAGTTATGTGCAGGAATGGATGACTATGGTCTGAAGCTTTAGTGATATTAAATTGAGCTGCTGCCAAGGAAATGGTGACATACAGTCTTAAAACAGGAAATCCCATGGGTGGTAGCAGCACTCGTTACCATCTAAATACACTTCCTTGCTTGGATTAGTGTGAAAAGAATGTTATATCGCTGTTCTTTAAACAGTATTTACTTGTAAAAAATGTTCATTGTTGCTATTTGAAATTCTTAATATGGCTCATCTCCATATGGGCTCCCTCCATGCAGTATATGTAAAGGCTTCCTGGTATCCTTTGTTTCCATCTGTAAGGTTGTAGTGTGCTCAGTTGCCATAGCCTCAAACTTACAGAACTGAGGAATCAGGAATGTTTTTTTTCCTAATGATAAGTCATTGAGCGGACTCCCTAACTTCCTGGCTATCATCCTGTTAAGGTGGGAGATACAATTTCCTACATGGTGACCAGATGCAGCATCTGACTTATCCATGTGGTATCTGCAGACTCAAAAGTTCCATGGCAAAAACTGAATAACAACATTATGTTCGTCATACAATACAGAATTTCCCAAAGGAAATGCTCCTGTTGCTTAACTTTAAGTGAATAATTTTTGTATTGTGATAGTACAGGTGGTTTCATGTTATGTTTTTTTGCAATAGCCCTTAAGATTTCATTTACTTTTGTTAGCATCATTTTGGGATGATGTGAGGTTTTTGTGTATGGGTTGTTGTGGATTTTTTTTTCTTTCCTGTCTCCATACACAGACATATATGATAAAATATTGTAGTTTAATTACAGCTAATTTTCATTTCATATTGAAAACGTGTAACAAATTCTGAAGTAATCCTTGGGGGATATAAATATAATATAGGATTCTCTTTCTGTTTACACTGAATATATTCTCAGTTACGCTATTGCTAACTTAAAATAAATTTTCATAGCTTTAGGAATGCAAAAGCGCAATGCATCCTTTGAATTGTTCCCCCATGAAAACATGAATAAACATGAAGAAATTCAAATAGCTTTAGTTTGTTAGGTAATGTAGTTCCACATTTTGTATATGCCTCTAATGTTTTAATGGGTTTTTACTTTTTGCAGTTTTGGCAGAATTAATTGAAAAGTTCGTGTCACATCTTTCTGAAAGCCGATTGGATTGTTATTTCAGCATGGGAAACTTCAAAGGTCAGTTTCCTAATAAGTTACTGCCGTGCAGCTTCTTTATATTTAAATTACTTTCCTTTTACATGTATCTGTAGCATTTTAATATGTTCTTTAACATCTCAGAAATTTGTTACTTAACTGGTGGGAAATAGCTTGTTTTGGAGCAAAAGAGAATGTGCTTCAGTAAACAGTACAGATAATTATTAGTGATAGGCATTCACATTTCTGTATGTGTATTGGCGAGATGGAGATGCAGAACCAGTGAGGGTATGATTCAAAGTATTTATTCACACTTATTATAGGATGATTTGCAAAGCTGATGGCATAAACATTTACGATGGTGTAAGCAATCTGGCTCACCTTTTGAAAGCCCCATAATACATAATCAACCCAAAGCTATGCAATTTATATTGCATTAAAGGATATGTATTAAAGAACTGCTATTGTTGACAGAGTAATCTGAGTGTTAGTTTTGTACAGATGTCGTGCTTACAGCCAAGAATAAAGGATGAATGATAAAGTGAATTTACTCTGAGTGCAAAGTAATACATTTTAATATTTTGAAGAATTTGCAAAATTAGATTTAGAAGCATTGTTAATATCTGCTAGAAAATGCACTTTCGTTCTTTACTATCTGTCAAGGACTTTCTCTTAGGTTGTAGTTCAGTCATTTAGAGTACTTATTCTGCCACTAATTCTGGAGAACCAAGCCTGCTTTGGAGACAGTCTGTTATTCATACTGATATTTTATTCTCACATCCATAGGATGCCAATACAGTGTCCTTGGAGACTTCAGGCTTGCCTTTGAAGTTTCAAAGCATAAAACCTCTTTGGTAATTAAGAGGATCTCTTTCCTTTATGTAGTGGCCTTTACCTTATGAAAGCTCACTAATGGAAAACTCTTAATTTTATTTGAGAATCTCTCTCTTTGCTTAATGAAGACAGTTGCTGAAGTGTCAGTTCTTTCTGTCACTATTTTATTTTTCCTTAAAAGATCTTTTAGTTTTGTTTTTTTTTTTCCTGCATTAATTTGTCATTTACTTTTCAACTTCTCCAGAGGCATAATGAGCAACAAAAATCTCTTCATGGACTCGTAAGTCTTGCTATTTACAAGATGATTTTTGATGGTTAAAATCCCAAACAACGTCTTCATGACATAAAAGATTTATTTGAAACCTAGAATGCCCCTCCTGCTCCTCTCTGTACATCTCTCTTTTTAGGTCACAGTTCAAAGTATCATGTGTTCTCCAGTGGTATGGAGGGCACAGGTGTAGTTTTCTTTTCTGTCACGGGGAATGTCTGTCTTGCATTTCTTTGGAGAACAGTATAGCCCGCAGACATAAATCTTCAAGGTTATCTTAATGTTTGCTGTTAGAAAACCAGGCAAACCCACTTGGTTTGAAGGTGGCAAAAACTAACTAGAAGAGGAACAAACATCTAACTGTGCGCTCTCCAAGTGGGTGTCTTGCCCAGCAAAGACAGTATCCTGCTGTTTCTTAATCATAACAGCTAAGTGTTGGAAAAACTCTAACGAAGGGAAGGAGTAGTCCATGCTCTGTTTATGTATGTGTCAAGTACCTTAGTTTCAATCCACTCTTCCCAACCTTTTGTTCAAAGCTAGGAAGGTTGAACCTACTTCATTGATGTGGAATTTCACCATGAACCACTGATTACGTGGAAGTGGCAGCAACGCTATTTATCTAAAATTTAATGCCAACTTTGAAAAAACACCAGATTTGGAAATCCAGTAACAATTGCATACATGAAATTAATTTTCTAGAATGGAAAATCCCAAAGAATAGATACAGAAACACACCAAAGATAGCATAGTAAAAGTTTGATTTTCTTGAGCTTGACTGATTTTTCCTTCTGTGATAAACCAACACAGTCTCTATTACACTCCTTTTTGTATTTCTGAATATTTGTTTTTCATTCACTCTTATACAGGCACTGTTGGACATTAATTCTGGATAAGTTTGTCTGTTCAGTTCTCAAGTAAAAGTTCCAGAATTTAAAGGGTGGACTGACAAACAGTTTTCTAAAAATACTTCTGATATTCCATGTGTTTTAGTGAAGACAAGCTTGGAAATGGGAAACTGAGAAGAAGCCTTCTCAAAGGTGGTCAGTGGTCTGGTGGTAAAAAACTGATGTGAAATGTAGGCAAAGGGCTGATGGTGTCTTACTACTTTTTATTCCCAATCAGCAGCACCGTTATCACAGAGATTTTCTGTGAAGAGTTCTCCGGTCCAGGAAAGAGTGTTGCTCAGGCAAACAGCATGTGTTTCATCAAGGGTTTCCTTTAAGTTTTATAGGAAAATAGTTACTAAAATGTCATAGCACCTTTTTCAGACGGGTGTAGCAATGAGCGTTGCCCAGGGAAACTAGTTCAGACTGATAATTTTGTGCTGGCTGACATGAAAGTGAAACAAAAATCTGTCTCTAAAATTGAATCTATGATCATACTCCACTCTGGAACAGTGAAAGCCTTGATTGTATACCTACATTTACGCTCATTTCAGGTATTTTTACATCATAAAACATACAGTGTGGCATTCCAATGAAGACAGGGAAAGTGCTTTAAGAACCCAAGTCTGTATTACACTTCCTATGTTTCTATAGAAGGGACCAAAAAACCACACTCAAATCTTTATAGAATCATAGAATCGTTTTCCTTGGAAGAGACCTTTCAAAAGGTCATCAAGTCTGAGCATTAACCTAACACTGCCAAATTACTACTAAACCACGTCCCTCAGCACCGTATCTACGCGTCTTTTAAATATCTCCAGGGATGGTGACCCAACCACTTCCCTGTGCAGCCTGTTCCAATGTTTGACAAACCTTTCGGTGAAGAAATTTTTCCTAATGTCCAGTATCAGCCTCCCCTGGCGCAACTTGAGGCCTTTTCCTCTTGTTCTATCACCTATTACTTGTGAGAAGAGACCGACCCCCACCTCTCTACAACCTCCTTTCAGGTAGTCGTAGAGAGCGATAAGGTCTCCCCTCGGCCTCCTTTTCTCCAGGCTAAACCACCCCAGTTCCCTTCAGCTGCTGCTCATAACACTGGTGCTCTGGACCCTTCAGCAGCTTTGTTGCCTTTCTCTGAACATGCTCCAACACCTCAATGTCTTGTCGTGAGAGGCCCAAACCTGGTCACAGCATTCAAGGTGGGGCTGCACCAGTGCTGAGTACAGAGGTACAGTCACTTCCCTAGTCCTGCTGGGGACTTTATTTACTTAAAATTAGGTTTCTCATTCTTTCACTGATTTAATAGCGATTGATCAGATTTGTGTACATTTCCCAGGATTTTTTGCTAATGTGTATGAAGGGTTGGAATTTCTCCAAGGATAACAATTAATTATTGAATGCCATGTTATTTCACAGTATATTTTCCATATACATATGTGTAAGTGCTATCTAAACTACATCCTAAAACTGCAGTTACAGTAGAGATATTTTTCTGAATTAGGTAAAGCTAATGAGTTTTTAGAAGGTAAACTGTATTCCAGATGCATCTTTCCAGCTGCACATCTCAGTAAGCGAAACATGCACTTGGCAATTGCGTTCATTCCTTTGAATAAATTTGTGTCTGAGGAACTGAAAACCAGTTTCTAACTGTTCGTTTAATTTTAATGAAGAGAAGCTACAAGTTTCATGAAGGTGGATTCAGCACAATGCATAGATATTCAGTGTTTATCATTTTTTCTTGAAATGAGAAATTGATTATCTTAAAAAATGACAGCTTTCTAAACCCGTAGGTAGTTGTAATTAGAATAACACAGTCATCCATCTGTTGTGGAATCCCTCGGGATTTCAGTCTATTACAAAATTTGCAAATATGGAAAAATCAAATTAGTTTGGGTTGTTATCGTTTTCAAGATAAGAGAGAAGGAAAAATATCTGATAAGCCACTATGCAGTTGCAGTGTTTAATTATAAACAGTAACACAAATCTTACTTGAAGTTTACTTTCTTCTAGCAGCAATGATACTGCTGTGATGTGGATTCAGATGAGTAAAATAATATGCAATATGTATGTTAAAAGTTAATGGACTCTGTCTATCCTCTTTCCCAGAAAGAATACTTTCTAGTTCGCTTTTATTTTTATTTCCTCTTAAAAGAAACCATAACCATTGAAAACCAAATCATTGATGTCTAGCTGTAACTGGGGAAAGGATGGTAAAAACCTGAAATTTGCTATAGTAGTAGAATAGGCATTACTCATTAGGGATATGAAGTTCCTAAAAACTGCCACTTACTCTTCCTGTTGTTACTAAGTTCCAGTTCACTGCAACATAAATGCTTTGTGGAAGTGTATTAGTTTTCTCAAGGTTCCAATAAACCTATTTCTCAGAGAATTCCATTTAGAGAGTCATCTAACATATTAGTGTCTCGACTTCTAAAATGATCTCCAGCATGTGTTGCAGACTGCCCAAATTTGGGAATGCTATGACCTGTCAGGTTCAACTGGTTGGTTTTGGTAGCTCTGGTTGTGCAGATGACCTTGTAGCTGAGTTCTCTATTTCCACCTAACTTTGTATCTGAAACAGCTCTGCCATGTACGGCCAAAGGGACAGAACCTCAGGGATTTCAGGTCTTGGCCATAAAACTCAAATGTCATGGTGTATTCCTTCTCTAGATGAGGCTTAGTTTTCTGGCTGAACAAAATCTCATAGGAACTTTCTGACATTTAATGAGCTCTTAATCTTCTAAGATTCAGGGGGATCAGGTAATGAACTGAGAAATTTTAAAAACACCAATCAGTATAGAGCTGATCAAAAGGAGTAGCAAATGAGAAATACAGGAGTATACCACCAAATTGGGCTGAAAGGCAAGGAGAAGGAAGGGCCTTCTTTCCTTCTTCTGGCATCGTTTGATGAATGCACTTCTTTAAAGATGATATGTGCCCAATTTAAAGATGCTGTTGGCAAAAAGGATTTTACCCTTTGCTAGCTGATATGCAACTGAAAGAAAATGTGATTCGTTCTTAATGATGTTGCTGCCAAAAATAGCTTGAGTATTTGTGATGAGCAATACATAGAGAAGTTCTAGATATGAAAATTCTGATCTTATATTGTTATGACAAGTGTACTGGTGACGTAACAGATACTTTCATAGTCAAGATGGAATTGCACATGAGATTACCTAGCTATGATGAGAAGCCAACAACATTGTCCACCAATTATTGTCTCCATTCACAGCTCAAATCCAACAATAATAATACTTTTCTTTGAAATGTTTTTTTTTTTTTTATAGACCATTCTAACAATGTGTGTGACATGCAGACTGTCAGAAATGCTCTAGATGAGTAGCCTGGTGGAGGAGATGACACCATCGAAAAATGGTATCAAAATAGCAGAAGAGATTATGAGTGGGATATTCTTCTCTGCCCCAACTCCATCATCAAGTTAAGATCACCAAGTCCAACCGTCAACCTAACGCTGCTATGTCCACCACTAAGCCATGTCCCTCAGCACCACATCTACTGGTGGTACGGGGGGACAATTGCTCCCCTAGTCCTGCTGGCCACACTATTTCTAATACAGCCCAGGATGCTGTTGGCCTTCTTGGCCACCTGGGCACACTGCTGGCTCATACTCAAATCGGCTGTCGACCAACACCTCCAGGTCCTTTTCTGCCTGGCAGTTTTCCAGCCACTCTTCCCCAAGCCTTGTAGGGTTGCATGGGGTTGTGACCCAGGTGCAGGACCCAGGACTTGTGTCTAAGTGGAGCAGCAGGTCGCTGACCATTTCTGTTTGTATTGTGGGGGTTTCATTCTGCTCCTCATCCCTCTCTTTCAGCTCAGGGGGCCGGGTACCCCAAGAACAATTGGTGTTACTACTGAAGATTGAGTCTAAGAAGCCATTAAGTACCTCAGCCTTTTCCTCATCCTTTGTCACTGTGTTTCCCCCTGTATGCCATAAAGGATGGAGATTCTCCTTAACCCATCTTTTGTTGCTAATGTATTTATGGAAACTTCTTCTATAAGATAAAAGATATAGTATATTTATAGAAACATTTTTTATAAGATAAACAATAGCAGCGAAGCATGCTTTATCTAGGAATCCCAGATTAAGGCTAACTAAACCATGTGGGACAAATTGCTCTGCCTTTTTTTGCCCTGCTCCGTAACCTCACTGCACCCCCCTAATCAAGCAACAAGGGTCCTAATTATCTCTTTTTGGCTCCTTATGGATCACTGAGTTTGATTCAGAGGTAGAAAGGTCAGAAACAAGAGGAAGATTACCAAATGATAAAAAGAAGTACTTCTTTATTGTAGAAAAAGATTATCTATCTGGGGTTTGTTTGTGGGTTTTTTGTGGTTTTTTAAAGTTACAACTGGTAATTAATAGTTTGCAATCCTTCATGTTTCAAATGAAGCATTTTCTCTTTTGAACGAACAAAATTGTATCATATAGTGAATTTAAAAAAAAAAAAA